>BIMT01000002.1:600000-842346 GCA_005406065.1 Metschnikowia sp. JCM 33374 | reverse complement strand
GTGTTCTGTTGGTTCTTCAAGCAAATCTGTTCGTAACTGGTTTTCATGGAGGTGGGTCTTCGTGAATGTATGTTGCCATTGGTGTCGAAGTGTGTATTTGGGAGCCGGATATAACGATATTGTGGGATAAGACGATGGTGGTTACATTTCCCGGTGTATGGCATCCATTTGCACAAATAAATGGGTTGCTTTCTAGGGTTATCCAGGGACAATGGTTATTTTGTTGGGGTCACCAATATATCACTCTAGGCTAAGTTTTGTCGAAACCCCTTCTCTGTATGATCAGACGAGGTAGGTTGTGTGGCTCTATGGGGTCGAATGAGTTGGTTGAAAACATGCCATCTTGTTGATGTCTGAATTCGATACATTCAAGACCAAACAGAACGCGTGTTGTAAAATGTAACGTTGCAAACATTCCCCGAGTTTCTATGAAAAAGATCCCCGTCTATCAGATACACCGCATCTACCTATTTGGTGTGTCGTGTGCGTACTCTCCCAGGGACATCCCTGCAGCCACACCGGCGAGCTTATATATATTTTTATGAAACCTAGGGGTTTTAAAGTGATGCCTAATTTCCACTTTTGCCCAAGAAATTTTCGTGTCCTTCAATGGAGGTGGCTTGACCCAATGCATACCCCAATACGGCCGCAGGGATTAGCCAATACGTGCTTAGACTGAATGTGGGGCCTTAATTCCATGTAAAGGTTAGAGGAAGATATTTTAAAGGTATTTTCGTGGTTAAATTACGTGCTGTTTGAAAAATTGACAACCTCCCAACCCCATGGATCTAGATCGTACAGATTGTCTAGCTTGACCATCTGAGCAAGAACCTATAAGGTTTTAATTGTGATAATTGTTGTATTTCCTTGAGGTATTGAGGATAAGTTCAAGGCAGAAATATATGTTTTTTTTGCTTTTGTTTCTGAAATCTAGTGTTTATTATTTATTCAATTTCAAAATTATTAATTTTATCAATTAATGGTTTTTGGTTATTATTTAATGTGAACAAAATTGGTGATATTAATTAACAGTTTCTCATTAATTGATGATGGAAAAATTTAACAATTTTTACTAATTAATGTTTTCTTTATGAATCGATGATGGCAAACTTTAGCAATATTTATTAATTAGCAAAAATTCCCAAACCTATACCAGACTTGCTTCCTGTTTCACAATCTTGAAGGGCCTTTTTGGTCAGAAGAAACAAATCGACCTGGTTATAAGGATATTGGTTCACACACGACCCGCCGGCAAGTGGTGGGTGTTATTAAAGCCCACACCAAAGTACAGTCAGCATCGAACAAGTTGTTTGAAAAATTGTTTTTCTATACACCCCAGCCTAGTGTGGGTTGCCGAATAAGTTTGCACACTTTTCGGGCAAAACTTGTGCAATTTCACTTTTTGCGGGGTAAACCACACGGCATGTATACCCAGTCATAGGTGAGTGATGTAAGACAATGGGACCACCGAAGAGAAAAAAATAGATACAAAAGCAGATACAAAAGCAGATACAAAAAGCAAAAAAGGGGCACGCAAGTCTCACTAATATCCCCAAACGTCTTTCCCGTCACAACCTAATACTTTCACCATCTATCTTGGAAAGTATATTCAAGGGTTCTCTAGAGGAGACGGGCCAGGCCAACCACCCCTCGTATTCTTGCTCAACGCGGAACGTCTGGGTGTGGGGCATGACTTAATTGGGGCCATCACTAGGGAAATAGAGCAGTTTCCTGCACATAGGCCGCACGCGGAGTAGGGTCCGGCACACAAGCACGCGCGCGCGTGATAAAAAGCCGCAAATTCCGACATCCGGGCTGCGAAAAACCCTCAACCTTATCCAATCGACTGGACTATGTGCTTTTCTTATCCGGGGTAAATATCCCTCGTGGTTATGCTGGCACCGGAAATCCGGGATAAGCTTTGAGAAACGGCAATTTTCACGAGTTCCCCGGGAAGAGGTGCAAAAAAATCTCTCATACTCTCCACAATGCCTGACTGTTGCTGAGGGGTGCAATATATAAACCGTGGGTGCTGCTGGGGAAATGACAAGTAATTGAAGAAAACACCCTCTTTAGCAATCCTCTTTCTGGATAACTCGTCGCTGTCTTCTTAAAACAGAATCTTGAAAAAGTCTTGAAAAACTTCTTAAAAACCTTAAAACCCTTAAACCCCTTAAATACACCACTCTTAAATGTCCAAACCCTCTGTCCTCTTGGTGCTCTATGAAGGCGGCGAACACGCCCGCCAGGAACCAAAACTCCTTGGGTGTATCGAAAACGAGCTTGGAATCCGGGACTTTGTTGAGTCCCATGGCTACGACCTCATCTCCACCACCTCAAAAGACCCCATTGGTGGATCGGACGTGGACAAGTACTTGAAAACGGCGGAAATCGTTATAACCACGCCCTTCTACCCGGCTTATATCACTCGCGGCAGAATCGACAACGCCCCGAATTTGAAACTCTGTATCACCGCAGGTGTTGGCTCCGACCACGTGGACTTGGCCTCCGCAAACGAGCACAAGCTTACGGTTGCAGAGGTGACTGGGTCGAACGTGCAATCGGTGGCGGAGCACGTGATCATGACGATTTTGGACTTGGTCCGTAACTTTGTTCCCGCCCACGAACAGGCCATCAAAGGTGGCTGGGACATTGCTGCAGTGGCTAAGGACACCTATGACTTGGAAGGTAAGGTGGTGGCCACTGTTGGTGCTGGCCGGATCGGATACCGTGTTTTGGAGCGTTTGGTTGCGTTCAACCCCGAGAAGCTCTTGTACTTTGACTACCAGGATCTACCAGAGGCTGCGGTGGCCAAGATCAATGCTGCGTCCAAGTTGTTCAATGGCAAGGATGTTATTCTCGAGCGGGTGGAGAAACTTGAGGATATGCTTTCCCGGGCCGATGTGGTGACGATCAATTGTCCTTTACATGAAGGAACCAAGGGTCTTTTCAACAAAAGTCTCATCAGCCACATGAAGGATGGCGCCTGGTTGGTGAACACGGCACGTGGTGCCATTTGTGTGGAACAAGATGTGGCGGATGCGGTCAATCTGGGTAAACTTAGAGGCTACGGAGGTGATGTATGGTACCCACAGCCTGCACCCGATAGCCATCCATGGAGATCGTTCAGAAACAAGTATGGCGGGGGCTAATGCCATGACTCCTCACGTGAGTGGAACTTCCATTGATGCCCAGGCACGTTATGCTGCGGGCACGAAAAGTATCTTGGAAAGTTACTTTACCAAGAAGTTCGACTACCGTGCACAAGATTTGATTGTGATTGACGGAAAGTATGCTACTAGGGCGTACGGGTCTGAAAAGAAGTAGGCGCAGGGTCTAGCTACTTCTGGAAAGCTCCTTTGAATTGGTGATGATAGATTTTTAAAAGACGAGAAAATATCACGATTGAATCCCAAAAAACAGCTGTAGTGTAAATGATTACGGGTCTATGGTTTTTGGCACCATAAGCCTGAAGAAGCAATGCTGAACCAATGAAACACACCTGATCACCGTATACCCTTGCTTCTACGGGTATATATATATGAGGACGTCGTTTATAAAATATCACAACAGCCACTTTTGAACGGCTTTTTGTTCCCCGGAAGGAGCTTCTGTAACTCGTTTCCAGCTTCCTGAAGACGTTTAAAGTGATATTCAAGCATGCTTCGTACCTCTGGCAGATCAATGCTTGAGAAAGATATTTCCTTTTCAAACCTAGCAATCTTGTCCAAATTCAACGAAACATAGCCAGCAAAGTTGATGGACCGTGGATCGGCGTCTCCGTCGGTATTGTAGCAATAAGCTATGGCAAACCTGGTAAACAACATCTGGCGAAGAACTAGGGAATTGACGCCGTTGTTTTCCATTAGTGCATATAGCTTGGGCAATTCCTTTAAGAGTCCAAATTTGTACTCAGCAAACCGAAGTTTTTTCTGAAGGATGGAGTTTGAAGGGGCGTATTGGTTGACTTCGACGCAGGCTTGGTCAAGGCGTGCCTGAAAGAGATTTTGCGACTGTTTGAACTTTTCAACATTGAAAGGTTTTGCTAACGACATCATATCGGCGTGAATCATCTGCAACAAAGTATCCACCTCCTTAGTTGCATTGTAGTCATCTCCACGTTTGTATAAACGGGCATATTTTTGTAAAGTCTGTGGAACTACTAGAATATCTTGGTGGGTAATTTTCAACTGTCGGATTTCGGTAGAGCCACTCACCAGGGAATCATCAGCAGCATTTTTTGTTGGCGCTGCCGCCACCATGGCAGAAAATATCACTGCAGCAAGTCTACCAAATTCGATTTTCATGGTGAAGATATTGTATTGTTGACAAAACAGAAGACTCGAGACATTTACCAGCAATATTCTGTGCTTTATATATGATCAATATAGGTTAAGTGCAATTGTATTGAAGTAAAAATTCTTAAACGTCTTTTGGGATATCTGGATATAGTATATTCAAAACCTTGGCATCGTCACTTTGCAAGAAGGAGCAAAATGGTTGGTCTCCAAACCAGGGAATTGTATTATACAATGAAATGATCCGGCATCCAACATATTGGTGGGTACGGACAAGACAACTCAAAGACTTTTCTTGAATTAATGTTTAATCCGGTAATAATTGTTGTTTAAGGAAATTCCAAGAGTTGTGTAGAAAACAGAAAATATATTAATGCGGAAAAAGAACCCTTATCTGTGCAATTGTGAAATAAAGTGTTCCGAAATTTCTCCTTTGACTGCGACACAATTCACGTTTTTGGAATCGCTCAATTACTTTACCCCAAACACCAAATACAAAAAAATCAATTGGACCGACTCTTGAGTGTAAATTAGAATGTATGTGAGGTGTCTTTTAACATAAGAAAGCTCGTTCAAAATATGGGTTTGCCAATCTTTTTTACATCCCTATAGGAGCACATGGGATATAACGATATCGGCCTCTTCATACAATATCCTTACAACCAGTATCGTTATACACATCACCAGTATAAAGTCTTTATTCCAACATGCACCCGTTTTGCAACCTAGACAAATCCGTCGAAATGGCTAAATCACGGGCTTAATCCAGTTCAGATTTATTGGCGTGGCCCAACATATTAGCATATATATGGCCCCTTTCAACGCCGTCTTGTACTTCCCCCATTCAGAGAATATCCCTCGATGTGTCCCTCAAGAGAATCGGTATATAAATTATACCCTGTCCTTTTCCACAAAAGAAAACAACATAAACTTGCCTAAAATCTTCACCATTTTAACACACCACAATAAAACAACCACCTCTGTAAAACATCTATAAAGAGTACCTGAACCCTCTGTTCTGGAAATCGGTCAATCCTGCAAATCCATCCACCATGGCTTGCTTTTTGATTTCTTCGGTGTACTCTCCTTGCTCACGTTCACGCTTCACATTTCTCCATTTGCAAAGGAAATAATATAGGACACCAAGGGCAATCATTCCCGCATACGATGTCATAAGGCCAATCATGGCACTGGTGTATCTTGGCTTTTCCTTCGCAAAAAAGATATTGGCCCCTGTAATGTTCCCGGCAGCATAGAACATGAACCAGAGCCCGCTGGTGACGGTTTTCTTGGTTGTGCCTGCAATATTGGCGTTTATGAGGATCCAACTCAAGATCACCGGTCCGCCAATAATATATTGAAGCCACGTGCATCCTACCAGGGCCCATCTATTATCGTGGATCAAATGAATACCAATGAGACCCGCCAAACCCGGCACGCAGAGCCCACAGAAGATGATACACCGAGTATTGGGCACTTTCAACGCGATTATTCCGCATGTGAACACGACCACAAACTCAATGGCGCCCGTAGGCATCTGCAAGGCCGTTGTGGGCAAGGGACCAAAGCCAAACCCTCTGATCAAAGCAGACTGGAAGTTCGAGGTACCTCCATTAATGACTCCACAGCCCAAAGCAATCAAAATGAAGATATACACCTGTACATCTTTCAATGCTTCGAGTGCCTGAGGCCAAAGGAACCTCTGGTCTTTAACACCTTGGTCATTCTCGGAAATGTGTTTGATAAGGATTGTTTTCTCCCTTTCCGTGAGGAATTTTGCCGATGCTGGTGAATCGGGAGTCAAGAGGAAAAAGCCAACGGCCCAAACAAGGTTCAAGAGCCCAATGGTCAAAAAGATCAATTTCCAAGACTTAAGCGAGGTGTTTTTGGCGTGGCCAAGCCCAAACCCAAGAAGCGCTCCAAGAACTGTGGCAATCCCGTTGCAGCTTAAGAAGGTGCACATGCGGAAAGGCTGGTCCTTCTTCGAGTAGAACATACCACAGATCATCATACACGTGGGGGAAATGCCCGCCTCGAACATGCCCAAAATGAAGCGCAAGGCCAACATGCCCCCGTAATTGGTGGCGCCGATATGGCAGATCAAGATCACGGCCCATATAACCAACATCAACGAGGTATATTTTGCAATCGGCACCTTCTGGAGGATCCAGTTGGAGGGAAATGCCCAGAATAGGTAGCCAAAGTTGAAAATGGCCGCGACCCACGAGTACCGCTGGCCCGTGAGACCCAAGTCCTCTTTAAAGAGTACGCCGACGCATAGTTCAAACTCAATTTGTCGAGAAATTGAAGCGTGTAGGTGATACAGAGCACAGGCATGATGCGCCAGTCGACCTTGCGTCGGATCCGGGCTAGTTCCGCGTACATTTCCTCATCGGAGATTTCATCTGCGTGCTGAAAAGATCAAGACCAACCACCTTACGGGTAGCATCTTCCGATAGAGGTGATTCATCAGATACTGACGGTATGCTGGACACATTATGTACGTCGGTGAGCTTTTCACTGTATTCGGTGTTTTCTTTCATTTTTTTCCGGGGCGCGCGCGAAAAAAGAGGAGGTGCTGGAGAAAACTGATAGTTTTAAGTCTAATTTAAAGATTCAAGATAATTAGTTATCGTGATTGAGTGGGCCTGGGGTTGGGTTATATACTGAGGGCGAGCTGATACCGGGCGTTCGCGTTACCGCATTAGGCAATACGTGCCGGGATTTCCGCGCCGCATTACTGATAAGGGTTCCGGAGGACATCACCAGTATCTTGGGGAACTCAAGCCCCATCGGATTAATTACATGGAGGCTGAAAGCTAGTTTCCGTTTAAAGTGCATCTTATCAGTGCTCAGCGAGAAGTGACCATGCAATCTAAATTTTCAGGCGCTGGTATTGAAGCTTATCTATTCCACACCCGACAATTATCCGAGATCTCCTGTAGATAGCCCGGCACTCGCTCGTATCTCGCTAGGTTAGAGACAAAAAAAAAAAAACCAACCCAACGCCTGATTTGTTCCGGTGCACGTGCATTCGCAGCCGTTATTCCCTCCAACCTTATCTATTCCCCTAACGCCTCCTCATTCAGTGATCCGTTTTCGCTTTTTTTTCCTTCTTATCCTTTTCTGCTCGAAAACTTTAGACCTATGCCTGCCTCCGCTGACTCCAGTCCAACCACAAAAGGGTACACCCTTGAAACTACTGGAGCACATAACATGGCCAAAGGTGGTGCGAATCCTCATGTGCCACCAAAATTCACCAACAAAGTTGAACATCGAAAATGGATGTTGGAACATACCGCAGCGGCTTTTCGCGTGTTTGCTCGCTTTGGATATAGCGAAGGCGAGGCGGGCCACATTTCTGTGCGGGATCCCGTCGACCCAAACACGTTTTTCATCAATCCTTTGGGGGTGCATTTTGCCATGATCCGGCCCCAGGATATGGTCCATGTAGACCGCAAGGGGAACATCTTGAGTGATGGAAACCAAGCACCCATCAATGCTGCAGGATTTGCTATCCACCTGAGTCTCCACGAGGCAAGACCCGACATCAATGCCGCGTGCCATGCCCACTCTATATACGGCAAGGCATATTCCACGTTTGGCGCACCTTTAGAGATGTTGAATCAAGACGCGTGTGTGTTTTACAATGCCCAGGCTGTATATAAGAACTTTGGAGGGGTTGCAATTGAGGGCGAGGAGGGAAAGGAAATCGCTGAGGCTGCCAGGGGAGCACGCACGGTCATTCTACAGAACCACGGCTTGCTTACGATGGGCACCACTGTGGATGAGGCAGCATATCTATTCACGCTCATGGAAAAGTCGTGCCAGGTGCAGCTTTTGGCGGACGCTTCTGCTAAGGATGGAACCAGAACCAAAATCGTGATTCCCGATGATGTGGCGGCATATTCTGCAGCAGTCACCAACCATCCTGATGTGATGTACAGTTCCTTCCAGTCGGAGTATAATTACCAGAGAAGACTAGATAAGGATGAATTCATCAGCTAGGAGATACTTCGAGGGGAGATGCTGGAGAGGTGTGGTACTTTGGGTTCGGAAATATGGATGTTAGGGACGAAGCCTGTAAAGAAAGCTGACCATGATGCAAATTGCGAATTTCGGAAACAGGGAAGACTACTGAAGACATTCGCAGAGTTGTATTAAAGCCTCGTTATAGTCGAGTATTCATTTTACCGCAATGTTAGCTTTTGAACTTTGTGTATTTCAAAACTGGGCCATGTACTATTTCGTACGTACCTTGATGTTGACATTCATCTCTGTCCGTTTTACATGGACCCACAGGCCGATTTCAGTACTGCCAAAGGCTATCACTTTGCCTCAGATGATCTTAAGTCAAGAGAAACTGTGTTTTTAAGACAGAATTATGATAATTTGTTGTCGTTGCGGACACCTGAAATCATTATCGACACATTCAGTATTCACACACACAGAATGCTTGCGATAGATGATGTTACATATGAATATGTCATTGGGAAAAAAGCGCTTGAAACCTTCAAAATCTGGTTTAAAAAAAGATCGCTTTTTGAATTGTAAAAAACATTAGAATTGTAAAAGTCAGAAAAGTATGTTTGGAACTCATTGGAAAATTCCACAAGATTGCCATTTGGGAGTCGGAAATCTCTCCAGCAGTCAAGAAGGTCTTGATCAACCGCTACAAGTGTACGCACGGTTTTGAGAGCTCTTCTCAGAGCGCCATTCTCTATAATAACAAGGAAGCCGACCACAAGTTGAAGCTGGGAGACATTATCGGGGAGAATAACACCAAGTTACCATGGGTTTTTCTGATGCAAGTAAGTCCAAAAACCTCTAGTTATGTTTTTAATGAGTACCAAGTTTTTTCAGAAACGCTCAGCGGATTATTCGGGGGTATTTTTAATCATGATTATCTATTCTCAGTGGTGTGTAAATAAGGTTTTCAATCAAGTATATGCGAATCCAATCCATTTATGTAGCGTTTGAATCAAGGTGATCCTAAGATTCTTTTATTGTACTTCTTTCCAATTGTAGGCATCATGGAAAGTGGAATTTCTTGCAGTATTTGATTTATAAATACGTGTACTTAATACATCGCAGGTGTAACGTGAGGTGCAACAGTCATTGGAATATGCCCTACATAACACATACAAATCAGTCCACTATGGTTGTATCTGGAAAGGTTGGAACCATATTAGTGTACAGCGAGACCACATCTGTAGCGACAAATTGCCAAATCCCGTTATTTTCTGTATGATCAGTCTCATTATGTGGGGACCCGATTCTGCCCTACTCTTTTCCTTGGTAGTCAGCTTCCTTGGATAGTATGAACGACAGAACTGCTTTGTTAGTGGTCAAGAAAACATCATGGCTAACTCAATACTAAGTGGTCATCATTGCTAGTGGACACAGCCTCCGGGTTAGATAATCGTGCCTATTGTCAAGAAGCCAAAAAAACGGAGTCCTATGGACTCTTCTAGGCTTACGCTCAGGAAAATGTATATGCCTCTTCCCGTTTCATTTGTTGGAGAAAGTGGCTAGTTTGATGCAATCCACGAAAATACTAACTAATACGTCTTTTACCTACCGGGGACCTATCATGGTACGTGTAAACATAGTTAGGATCCTTAAACCAGATGTTGAGAAGACTTAACGAGTCATCCGCTGGCTGTCTGCGACATCCATTACCATATTGACCTCACATTTCACAGCCAGATTCTTTGAGCCTTAGGTTAGAAAGTTTTCCTATTAGGCTCCCAATTCAACGCTTCCAGGACTCAAAAGTAAGGAGTATGTAGCTAGGTGGAATGTAAGAGCCCTATATACCAAGTCTTTGCAATGGGGCATCAGAAATACGGCATTTATGAATCCGAAACCACTAATTCCAGGTTTCATTCAGCTTAAGGATAGTTTCTGAATTCCTGAAAACGATGAGAATTCTTCTCGTACATATTAGAGTCATGTATTTGATACTTCTACAAGCCAGATGTGTACGTGAGATGTATATAACGATACACGGTTATACCGATGGAATTTTCAAAGGTCCATATCGTTATAAGTGCAATGTAGACTCAAGTCTTTGAGCAAATCCATGTATTTCCCTTATCAAAATCCATAAATACAAACCAGTTGTTTGGTGGATCTTGTGCTTGGGGACAATCGCTTCTCAATCTCTTTCATAGATAGCCTTAGCCATGTTTAGTATGGGCTTCCCTATAAATTACGCGTTGGGTTTCAAAGCCAATGCCCTTAAAGAAGTTGGGACCATCTAACTTTCTAACAGAATGAGAAATACGGCAAAAAATAAACATCAATTTCAATTCAATTCAATAAAACGAGAGCTAAACTAGTACACCAACAAAACCCACATTTGCACTATTTCCCACCCTTGATTCTCTTGACCGTCTCCTCCATCATCTTTTGAACGCCTCTGAATTTTATCATAAACGCCTTTTCGCGTGGATCGGTTGTTCCCTGGGGAATATCCAAGAGTGACATGGTGCGACATACATCATCCACAAGTTTATTCATATATTTGAACAAATCCGGTCTCTGATGCACCGCATTTTTCGAATTAATCAACAAAAGATTAAGCTCCTGTAACGCCTTCTGGGCCGCCTGAAAGTCCTTCTCCCATTTAGCTGTTCTTGTACTGGTGTATATTGGAGGATCCACCGCCTTGGCCTGATGGCCTTTAGGAGACACCGCCTTTGAGCCAGAGACCGAGACATTTTCTTCGGGAAACTCGAAGTCTTCAAGCTTGCTGTTTATATATTTTTCGTCTCGTTTACCCACGTGATTGCCACCTGAAGCAGACTTCACCTGTGGGTACACCTCGTCCTGGGACTGTGCTGCAATAGGAAGAGCAGCCACGAAAGTGGAGAGCGATACTGCGATTGGAATAAGAGTTGAGAATTTCATAATGGTTTTTTTGAGAAAATGCCAATGAACAACAGAAAAAAGGGTTTACCCTCCTTTTTCCAGGATCTACGACGTTTTAAATACACACAAGGTATACCCAACGATAGGAATACATAGACACGGGGGAAATGACCAAAGGCCCACTTGGAATTTTCATGTGGTGGGATATTTCTTTAATTCCGCGTAGGATACAAAGCTGGCTTTTAATGGGCCCTTTTAGGAAAGCAGTCAGCCATTGTGTGTTTAGAACAATGGGTGTTTTTTCCCTAAAGAGAGTGGCTCGATTATCTTTTGTTTTTTTAGCGCGAGTTTTGAAGACAATCGGTATCGAGACGGGTAAACTTTCCCCGAAAAGAGAATAATTGGTCAACTGCGCCCGGGTCTCCATTAAGCGTGATTTCCATGGGCCCACTCACGGAACGTAGATTTGAGCTTTTCCTCTTTGTATCCCGAATTGGTAGAGTAGAAGCAAGATGTAATTAAAGCGAAAGTTGCCGTGCTCATTTTTATGCAATCTGCTTTTCTGCGAACCCACCATCAATTATAACAATTTTCTTTGAACACCGGTAATATCCAATGGGCGTGGCGTTTCGCTTAGGGGCTATGGCGAAGGGCCCCAATCTTTTTATTGTTTATTGTACAAAGTTGAATACGCGGGGCTTTTTTCTGAACATGGTGACTGATTTCTACAAAGAGCATTTATAGCCTTCTTTTCAGTACACGTGTACAATGAAGATATTACAGATAACCTGACCTCGAATCCGATACAAGCACAGAAAACAATGGAGTTAAAGTGGCTTGTGTGGCGGATTCCCAGTCGGGGAATGCTCTTAGGATTTGATGATGCTTTTTCATGGCCTGTCATTTTTCTGTTGCCGTGAGACACACAGCCTCGAGTAGGTGGGATTCACAATAATGCACCCCATAGTCAATGGGTATATTATTTTTAGAGTCTGAGCTCCAGCCACGGTGTTTTTAGTTTACTCGGGAATCCCCGGCTGGGGCTATGCAATGGGCTACAGAACAATGATGGCATGTTGAAATGCTACAGATGATATAGTTAATACCGGAATTTGAGGGCCAAGCTTTTCAGGAATTTCCTCTTTCTTCGTGACACAAAAGACCCAGCTTGGGTGGGCCAGGCCAATAATTATTAGTTACGAGAACAAGGGAACACGGGAAAGGAAAGACCGCTTTTCATTGCGATTTGTTCTCTTTTGCATGTTTTACAATGCGGGCATGATTAAAAGTTAACCCATTGTCAAATCTGGGCCTTCAACTTTGCCAAGTTCTACCAAACTATTCAAGATTCGCTAGAAGGAAAAATCAACTCCGAAAACAGAGGAAGGTCCCAAACTAACGGTATCGCTAAGAGGAGAAACACACTTGCGGCCGTTGGACATATCGACCGATGTTATTCTTTGACAAAATCCGACCCGTGAATAACCCAATGTTAATACACGTGTTATTTATGAAAATGCCAATTTCCTTTTAAAACACCAGGAGTCCTGTTCGTGTCACCTTCTAGACTTTAGACAAAAAAACCAACCATCCCCCGCATTTCTAAACCCCATCATCGGAGCACAACATGTAATGGAAGTCCAAACGATATCAGAATTCACACAGCATTTATAACACTGAACGTATTGGTAAGCCAATTCTCAAGACTGTAATGAGAAAAAACTGTACTAAAGAATACGATACAAATACCCGATGGGTGTATTTCTAAAACGGCAGTGAATTATGTCGCTCCTCAATGGAAACCACAGATACCGATAATCGTATGTGTTTGTTTTACTAGGACGGCTTGACTTTCGTCGAGCCGTATGCTTGTGGACTTTTTCACATTTCCTCAATATCTGCAAAACCAACGGAAGGCTGTTTGTCAAAGAATTGGAGACGAGATCGGACCGGACCACGTGTCCAGGCATCCACCGTATTCATGTTACAATTACCATTACAAAACTTCAGTACCCTCTGACCTGGAAACACACGTGATTCAAAATACCCAACACAAAATGTTTGTTTTGATACTTTATTGAATAAAACGTTATAATAAGTATAAAAAGTGACTTATCAAGATAAGCAAACAAACCAATAAGCAAAATGGGTACCATAAAGAAGATTGAAAAAGATCACGTTCCCTCAGACAGCTTTCATGCTAACAATACCGGAGGCCGGGCCATATCCATCTGGGGTCTTGACCCTGGGCATCTTCAAATGGTCGCTACAGTCCACATCCAGGCCAATATTTACCGCCACATAAAACTTTTCTCCTTCCTCTAACGGCTGCCGCATTGGCCCATCCAGCCCCATAGGTATCTCGGGGTCTATGTTCGGTAATCCCATTGAAGAAACTGGTTCGGTGTATCCAGCATAGAACATCTCCAGTTGTTTCTCTTCGAGGTATCGATCCGCACTGCGGATACATGATACTCTAGAGGTGTAATTGTGGTAGTTTTGCCAAGCCACCACGCCTTCTTGTGTCGACGAAGGCGGGTAGTCATCCTTTTGCCAGTCTGGGAGTCCTGTGCACGTGGAATATCGCCTCAAAAACGTTGGGGATTTACTGGCAGCTCGGGTCAACACCGGGACGCCGTTTTTGGTCGCATGGCGCATTCCTTCTTCGGAAAGTAGGTATAACATTGCATTACAGGCGGAGCCGGGACTGTTTCCGTCCATATTGACCACATACAGAGGTCTTGCGGAGACTCCTTCTTGTGCATTTGCGTCATCCACGAGGAATGGTGTATGCGAAATTTCGTATCGAATACTGTCCAGACGTCCCAGACAATCGTCGTAGTCTACCTCATATAGATACAGACACAACACATGCAAGTTATCCATAATGTAGTTTTCGGGGAATGACTCGAAAGTCTTTTCATAAGCTTCCGTACCAATCGAATATGGAAATAGGTGCTCTGGATCAAATGCTCTTTCTGGTATATAATCCACATCTCCAGAATCGTCATCCAGTATAGCTTGGGCCTGCTGGTTACGAAAACGGTCGAAGTGGCTGAGAACCTCGGTACCATATATGGTGCCGGTGTACCCACCAATCAAAATCCCACCTTGTGTGTTGATTAAAACTTCGTATAAGTGTGGTTCCTCGACTTCCAGTTTGGTGTATAACATGGCCAACGCTGGAACTAGCTGGTGTCTAAACTCCAGCATGTGTTCAAGGAAGCCAGCGGGGCATAGGTCATAGTAACGTTGAAGCGAGTAATTGGCTTCGTCGAGTCTCCTCATGGCAACCGAGAATCCAGGCGACTTTAGTCCATCACTATTGGATGCAAGCATATAGGTGATTGCCACCAGATCGTATCTTTCCTGGGTGGTGTAATTGGAAGAATCCAGCTGCTGAAAGAGTCGCGAGGTGCATGTTTTGACATTTTGAATTAGAACGGCTTGTTTAGTGTTGACGTTTAGCCGTTCGATTATCATGTCCATGTATGATTGAAGATACCGAATATTCTGCATTTTGAGGTACTCGTTTTCAGGAAGATCCAATTCAAAAGCCCCGGCAAGAGTGGGTTCGGTATTGGCGGCATCGAGATTATGGGCCACGGTCTCGGTTCCCACAAATTTAAGGGCTATGTCTTCGTTATACCCCGGTATGCCCCCCGTGTGGGGTGCACCAAGGCGAGCTTCTTCGTGTGGTTTATAGGTGGACTTGTCGGTTACAATAAAGTCCAGTAGGTTTCCATCAAAATTTCTTCCTGCTGCAGTATTTTCCTTCTCTGTAGGCAAATGAGAAATGGGGGGTTGAACTGAGCTGGTTTCCAGGTTGTCGATGATAATTGCGGATGTTTCTGACACTTCATATTTTGGCTGTGCTGATCCGCTAGTTTTCGGGGAGTCTTGTGTGGTATATTCGGGGCTTTCCTTCAAAAAGTGTGGCGTTTGCCTTGTTTCAAAATCTCCTGGTTGTTCAGTTGACTCATACCCGGACTTATCAGTCACAGTTTGTTCTGGTGAGATGATTGTGGCATATTCTGAATCTTCTGTTACATGGTCTTCCAACTCTTTGGGTGTACGTAATTCAGGCTCTTCAGTCCCACTGGATTCCAAGACACGGGTATTCTTTTCTATACTTTCGGTTGCGTTAAATTTCACATTTTCGGTGGCATCACTATCTGAGTTCTCACTTACCATAAATCCTGGGTCCCCAGTTACAGTTACCCTAGAGGGAACCACTTCTGTGACATTCAAGACTAAAGTCAGGTTCCCTAGTTTGGAAAGCTGACCAACCTGGTGATCATCATTCGCGTTGCGATTCGCTCCACTCTCACCAGATACATATGCCTCCGAGTAGGCCTCGTCTTCCAGTTCTGTCTTGTAAAAGTTGTACATCCACAAAATCGACCCACCCAAACCGATGCTTTCATACCACCTCTGTGTTTCCAAAATATCCGATTCCGACATCCATGCAACCCAATCACTTCCATTGTTGAAAGTCCCATAATGACAAAATGAACTATCCCTGTCCAATACGGAAACCCCCAGCTGGTCTATCTCATTCATAGACAGAAGCCCCGCAGTCTGAGTAATTCGCCCGTGTGGTACAGGAGACTCTGGCCCAATAAACGGACATTTATAGTGCTTGCACTGTGGATCTGCCAATCTGTATACACGCCCATAGTTGGCCACGCCGCCATACACCTTTGTAGTGTCTATGCCAGATTTCACAAGCATTTTTATACCTTCTTCGGTGACAGAGACATTGGTGTGGCATCCAATACCGGTATTTGGCTTTCCGTAGTCCCACTGACCAACATAATCGTAGTTCATCATTCCAAAGTAGTCTACAGTGGCACCGAGCTTCGCCAACGGAAAGTACCTCAGGTACCGGTACTCAACAGGTATTGCAACCGAAACAGTTCGGGATTTATCCATGTCTTTTATAATTTTGAGCAGTTCCGCATACCGCATTCCATCGCCCTTTTCCCCAGGAGTATTTTTTGGCCCATCACCGGCTTCCGGGTACTTCCAGCAGAAATCAACGCCAGTTAAATCATGCCTTTGCATGAATTCAACCACGTTCTTGGCAAAAGTGCCTCGGTATTGGGGTGAGACTGCTTTTCTGAACCTCATGTGAATGTTTGGGTTTGAAGAAAAGTCCCACCCACCAAAACTAACAACTTTTTGAGGTTCTATTTTCTTGAATTCTTTAAAGTCTTTTCCAATAGATATAGACATATCCTCGTTGATGGTAGCAAACGCATAATGGACAACGTCGTAGTATTTCAGATCGCCCCATGAATTCATGCTTGTCTCTTCGGTTATATTCATATTGAGGGGACCTTCGGTATCCATCCAATAAGTCACCATACGGAAATCTCTGGCTTTTCGCGTGGGAAGTTTGGCGTATCCACAATTGGAATAGCATCCTCGCTTTCCCACACTGGCACCCGGATTCTTTACCTCGCAAAATTGCGACGTTACCCCACAGTACCCAAAGTCATTGCAGCACGCTTTATTGGGGCACTCTGTATTGAATAGCTCATGTGGGGCTAAAGGTCCACATTCCGCATTCGGGTTAGATTCAGGCCTGGCAATTTGGTTTCTTCCTTTGCTGATACATATGACCTCGTTCTGCTGTACAGTCTCGCACCCTTTCCAAGAATATGTCTCCTGGTTGTAATGGTCGATGTCACTGAGTTTCAATGGCCAATACTTTGCACCCAAACTGGCACACGTATCGCCTTCCACGACTTTGTGTAACACACAAGTTCCATCGGCGTTGGGCAAGGGCCGCAAATCAGGAGGTGAGCCCAAAGTATAACAATATGGTTGGCCGGGCAATAACCTGGAAAAGTCTAGGGTGGGATTGAATACTTTCAGATCATCCATATTGCCAATCGGATTCTCTCCAGCTTTTATTATTCTCGTGTCACATTTTCCAGCTTCATCATCATTGGATGCCCATTTCCGGGTTTTATACGGGAGGTAGCACACCAGAAGTTTACTGCTACTCCTATAGCCATCTTCGTTCCGCAATATTTGCCCTGCGCTCCATTTCCGTGCAAATTCTTGGGCATGTGCCAAACCTTTGGTTGTCAAGATAATCCCATAGTTTTTCAGTATCTCCGGCGTGATGAACTCGTAATAAATTTGTAGCGGCATTCCATTGGTCTCGATGTCTGTGATAAAAGCAGCAATCACATTGCGACTGAATCGTGAGTTTTCCACCACAGAGCCTACCCACATGAAGCCCACCACCTCGCCAACCTCTGCCTTAAAAGAGTTTCTATTTTTGAATTCAAGGAGCCATTCTTGAAACCACCTTAGGATGGTCAGTGCCTGATGTTTTCGGTGGTGGGGTCTGTCTTCCTTTCCAATATACCCAACATGAATATGTCGTTCGCTTTTCTCTAAATGATCACATTCATTCCCAGTGCTCATGTTAGCGGTAGCGTACGTTGTCCTCGTACGTGCTGCACCCACCATCAAGAGCAAGAATGCCAATTGAATCATGAAGGAAACAATCATCTCTTGATTTCTTAAATATTTTGGTAATATTTTTTTCTTTTTTTTTTTTTTTTTTAATAGTTGAATTGTACGGTTCAAGTGAGTTCCAACTGTCTCAACAAAGTACGATATACTGGTTGAATTGAGGAACGATCATCTCCTTATATACCCCAAAATTGGCCACATTGGTGGGGCATTTATTTTTTGGCTGGCTTTATCTTCGTGGAATTTCAGATAACCATGATTTTGTTTTTATTTCACAGTCAAATTTTGTTTCCGGTCCTGTGGAATTTGACTCTGTGAACAAACAATTATCTGCAAATGAAGTCACCGACAAGTCGTATTTGACATTCATGTTCATTCCTGGCCGTTTTTTGAGGAATTATATTATCTCGGGGCCAAAGATTGTACGGAAACAAGATAGCCCTAAGATTTATTTGGGAATATTTTCCCAAGCTCCTAGAAACCATAATTATCAAAAATCGTATAATGGAACTTTTGGTGAAATATTGTGGACATTCATGGGGGAAGCAATTTCTGAACGATTTGCATAACCCTTGAAGGACACTTTCCACGTATCCTTAATGGTGATCAGCCCATGTATGTTCATTAAGCAGCCAGACTTGTAAGAGATCCCTCTCCACAAATAATCATATAAAATGCACTAATAATGTGTAACCTAATCCATAAACAACCCATACGTGAGGTTTGGTCACGTTCATTAAAAAGGGCTCATGATCAAGTACCTGAACCAATAGATACGTGCCTTTTGTTGGGACACCTGTCATACACTCCAATAAGAAATAAGCGAAGAAAAAGCAAAAAAAAAAAAAAAAAAACCCCCAAAGAGCAAGATTAAAGGAAAAAAAATATCACAACAAGAAAAAATAACTCAGACAATCAAAAGTTCACCTGAAATACACCTTGGAGGAAGATTTACGGTCACTTGTTACCTGACTTGAAGGTGAACTCATAGGGGCCTCGCTTTTGACCGTACGCGAAGCTTCTTCGGTCTCGGTTCCCGTATGATGCGCGGCATGAGGAAAGTAGACAACATTAATAGGTGGCAAGTAGTAGACATTCAGAATGGGGAAGTAGTGATATTTCTCGCCTTTCTTCTCGCTCATTGCGTCTAGAATCTTACGAATATCGGCACCACCAGGAAAATTCGATACCCTAGCCTCGTCTTTAGGTGGTATAACAGCTGACTCTTCGAGGTCGTCATGCTCTTCCTCCCCTCCTTCATCGCTCTCAATATCCTCGTCTCCACCGTCATGAAATCTTTCGGTATTTGACGCTTCAGACTTCGATAAAAACTCAGTCGAAATTTCTTCCAGTTTGATGACCAGGTCTTCCTCTGCAATTGCCAAGGACTGTTCACCAGTCGAGTCCACTATAGGGATCTCAGAAGTTGTCGATGTATCATGATCCTCAGTACCTATTGAAAATAACGGCATGGAGAGATTTGCCTGCTGATAACTAGACACACTTTGAGGTGACTTTCCTTTAATCAAAACGTCATTCTTTGATTGGTAGAAAGAGGGGTTGCGTCCGCGTACAATTATTGGGTTACTAACCAATTCTTCAATGGAATGGTCACCAAACTCAGTTTCTGCAATAATACGAACGACAAAGCGATAGTAGGTTTGGAAGGTGAGGTTGGTGCTGTTTGCGGTGGCGCTCTTAAACTGCAATTTTTTGACTTTCATGAAGCATTCTTCTTTTAGGTCAGCCAACTCGATGACGTGATTTGGACTGATTACCTCGACCACAATATTATCTCCAGAAACACGCGTGTCTTTAGGATCTGGCTCAAACTCATTATCCAAAAGAGCCACCGGTTTGGGGTCTCGCTTATCGGTAACCGCAGTGATTTCTGTTCGAATACGTTGGATTTTTTGGCCATCAATCACCATTTCAGTTGTCGGCGAATCAACAGCAAGATGAAGATGTAGGTTAATGAAGTTTCGCCTGTAGCAAGAAATGACTTGGGGATGGTACACCAGAGCCGGGTCCACGGCACCTGAGGATAAAAGGATATAATTATAATTATCCTGGTCGTTGGTTAAGAGTCTTCCGTGAAGAAAGCCACGCAAAGAAAAATTCACCTTTTCCCCTGAAGAAGACACGACGGAAACATCACCATTAGGCGTTGTGCGCTTCAAGTCAACAAGCTGGTCCAAAGTACTGGTTGAGTAGTCGACCCTGATGGATTGACCCAGGGCCGAGGTTGGAGGTTTTGAACGGTTGTGTTTGGGAGGTTTGGACGATTTGTCGTGGTTGGGAGTTTTGATGGGTGTAACGGCTTCGGGAACCTTCTTCATACGAGACCCGGGCCAGGCAATGTTAAATTGATCGGCCGCATACATGTCCATGGAGCTGGGGCCGCAGCAAAGACCGGGCGAGGGGCCATACCAGGACTTGTTTAGGGCGGCAGAGTCAGCCAGATTCGACCATGGGCCATTTTCGAACAGATTATGCCCCGCCGTGGGGTACGGCAGCTGGAACTGCGCCACGTGGTAGGGTCTTTGTCTGGACGGTTGTTGGTAGGACGCCTCAGACGGCCCGTATTCTGCATAGTGCAGCGTGTGGCCCATATCGAGACCCAGAAGCGGCAGAATGCCATGGGTGGGGGTATTGTTGAGCGACACATTGTTGAAGGGAGCAGAACCGAGCGATGCATTGCTATAGCCCGTATTGTTGGCTGGGCCGTTGGTGTAGGTATACACTGCGGCATTGTTAGGGTTCAGACTTCTGTGGAACTCCGGGCCACCCCGGTGCTTATCCGGAAAGGCGTCGGGCCTGTTTCTGGCCCTAAAGGAATTGGCCTGGGCCCATGGAGCCATAGACCCGTGCACCAGTAGGCCGGGGCCGGGGCCGCCACTGCTACTGCTACCGCCGCCAACACTCAGGCCCACACCGACACCGACACCGCCGCCGACGCCGACACCGACGCCGATCAGCGCGCTCCCACCGGTGCCGCCTGCACACTCCGGGAGGTACGGGTGGGGGTCCTCCAGAAACGCCAGCGGCATGGCTCTGGTTTCGGCTTCATTGCTTGAAACTTGCTGCGAGGCCTCGAAAAACCTCATTAAGCTCATGCCTGAGCTGGTGTTACTGGGCACGGGCGAGGGGCCCTGATCCAGCGCCGGTTCGCGGGTGGCGTCGGGGTGTTTTGTGGCTGTTTCTTGTTCGGGCAACGCATCTAGGCGGTTTAAAAGGTCGGGGAGAAAGAGCGACGCAAAATCGTCCATTTGCTGTTTATCCGACATTTGGCGGTTACGGTGGGGATAGTGCTGATATTGCGTGGAGGCCTGTTGGGTGCAAATGTGGTTTTGTGATGTGGTTTTTTGTGACGGGATTGTGTGATTAGATACTGGGATGATGGGGCAGGGTTGTTAGATGTTAGATAAAGGAAAATGGTTTGATGACGAGCGGGCGAGTTACGCGAGCGTAGGCGTGCGCACGATAACCGACTGGAGTGCAGGCTGTCTGGGGTACTTACTACTACTGCCGCACCGACTTCTTCAACTGGGGAGGGAAAGGGAAACTCGGTGAAATTCGGTGAAACTCGGGAAACTCGGAAAACTCGGGAAACTCGGGAAACTCGGAAAACTCGGAAAACTCGGAAAACTCTGGAATTGGTGAGTAGCCTTCAAATGGAGGCGAACTATCACCAAACCGTAAAGATGTTGCTTTACATTGGTGCGCTCGGTGCGGGATTCGTGGTGGCCTGCACGCACCATACAGCCAGTGGAACCAGGTGATTAATACGCTGGTGTTTAAATTGGCCGGTTGTTTAGTGGTACCTGGTTATGACAGCCTTCTGATATGGCTACTTATATTGCCTGGGCTATATTAGAGGCATTTTTTTACGTTTTTTTGCGCTGCGTGTGCAAATATCGTGGACTGCTTGCCCAGGTTTGTTGCCCTTACAATGGGTACCAGTGTTGAAGCCGAGCGTGCACCCAGACAGACATACCCGAGACCGCCGCGGCCGTTAACAGGTCGATAAAGATTTGTACTACCTGGACCTGGCGCAAGGGGAAGTATGTGATGATTCAGCGGGTGGATTTAGTAGCCATAAATCACAAACACGTGCTAATTTTCTAGAGAAAAGGTGCTAGAAAATTGCAGTGTGTGCAATACTACCATGGCGTGGGCACATCAAACCCCCTTCTAGATACTTGCTGTCCCGGAACAAGAACTACGAGAACTACAAGAACTACAAGAACTACAAGAACTACCTGTTTGGAATCATGCCCGGTGTCAAGTGCGGCACTTCTTTTCAAAACATGCTATACTTGAGTGTTGCCATGCGCTTTTTCTGAGAAAGGTATTCTGAGCAAACACATAGCAAGAAACTTGGATATTCTTGTGTGAAAAACCCACCATCAAGTTAACCTTATAGTCGGTAAATGCTGAAAAGATTTCTCTCTTTGATGAAGGATTATGGGCCAACTCCGCTGCCCCAAAAGAATTTATTCGTGTTGGTTGGAGTCATTCAACAGCGCTGGGTTGTGTTTGATGATGTAAATAAACTTGATGATGTTGTTTTAGTGGAACTCTTAGTGTTCATCAAACAGGTTTATGGCTGGATAGGAAATTAACCATGTGAATTGGACTAACGAAGATAACAAACACCGTGTCTTGTTTCTTATAGCCAACAGGAGCACACCCTCAAAATAGGTAATCTTCTTGTACTCGGCTCTAGTTTGTTGCACATCCATACAGAGTATCTGAGACCCAGGATGCTTCCTTAAAGCATATTTCAGTGAGATACTGCAACCAACAATACACGTGGTGAGCCTACAAAAGGTGAAAGTACTAGGAAATGCTTGTTGAATTCAAACATTGGGTGTACTCCAAATTAGGAAATCATGAATTTCACTCTTTGATTGTTTGATCTGTATTGAACTTTTTGGGGGAAAGTGCATGCCACCTAATGTCTTCAGACGGATAGTGGCCTCCATCAAAGACATCCCCAGGAGATTTCAGCTACTTTGCTAGCTTTATTCTAATATTAACACACTGAAGAGTTTCTTCATAAATATGTTGGCAGACTATAGCACCATATTCATGGAACTCTAGCCATTCAAGCAACCATTCTTCTGACGAGATCGGTACCCTTCCATATTTCCATAAGCTTAAGGGGCCTGACTCAGGAAATACAATTACAGGCTTCGGCTGCTTTTTTCTTATCATGCTAAGAGATTGGTTCGTTCTCTGCGAGTTCGATATTATGGCCTTGGAAAACCTTACACTGTTTGCAGCTACACGTTGTTCTACATTGGCAAGGAAAAAGCAACTTTCACACGAGTAGCAAGATGATATCACGGACCCTTCACCTCTGTATGTTTTATGGGATCGGCATGTTACCCGGCCACTGCTGGATATCAGAAACTCGTGTGTATGTTAAGGGGAGAAATGGAGATATTTACGTGTGCTTAAAGGCAGTTATAAAATTGTATCATAATTCAGCAGTATTTAAAAACGTCAGCCCCAGCGGTAACATGAAGCAGGATTCAACTGTGACTCGTCTAGAAACAGTCTTTTGTGAGGTTCGCAGTCTGAGTGTAAGTGTATTAGACAGCCTTTCCTCCGCCCCAACCTGTGCTTGTTTTTTTTCTTTTTTTTTTTGCTAAAATCAACGAAAGAAATCACCCCAAGACCAAAAGGATTGCATGAAAGCTAACCATGCCTCCCGAAACGAAAGTAGTATTGCATTTACATCAACATAGCAACAGCACCGGCAATACCAGCAACACCAGCAACACCAATGGCAGCCTTACCAGCACCGGCTTCGAAGGAGCTGACGGAAACAATGGAGGAAGAAGCAGAAGACGAGCTGGCCTGGGTGACAAGAGTGCTAGAGATGTGAGGGGTAGTCACGTTGGTAGACACATAAGTAGAACTGGTTAAAGTGGTGGGAAACACACACTCACCAGTCACGGTGAGGGTGGTGGCTTGAGTGACGGTGATGACAGAGGCAGCACATTGTTGGTCGCTACAAGTCGTAACAGTGACAACGGTGGACTCTGGGCAGTAGGTGGTGTAGCCAGTGACGGTGATGTCGGTGGTGATCACGGACACGTTTGACCAGGCAGCGGAGGAAGAAACGGAAGAGACTAGGGGCGCAGCAGAGCTGATTGATGTGGAGGCAGTGGAGGCAGCGACAGAGGAAGCAGCAGCGCAGGAAGCGAGAGAAGCGAGAGAAGCGTAAGCGAAAGTAGTAGATCTCATGTTTAAGTGGTTGGTGTTTTGATTGATAAATAATAAAAAAAAAGAAGGATCTACGGGGGACCAATGTCCTTTTATACCATCCAGAGCATAAACAACCATACTTGAAGTGGACGGTGAACAGGAGACGGTTTCTAAGTTTTGCATATTGAATCCAAAAAGAAATCCGGTGATATGTTACATGGGGTAACTTCAACTAGGCGAACGGGTGAGCCCGAGGGCCGAAAAAGAAATGAGCAATCCGCCTAAATTTCCGTCACTCAATTTCCGTTATTCGGCTGCCGGTAATTACTCGAAGGTACTCAATTACTTCTGCAAACCTCATATTGACGAACTGTTTATTGAAGTTCACATAACTGGCATGTGTGATCTCTGTTCGATGTCCAGGCGGGCTAGTTCGGCCTTATGAGAAGCAATGTGCTACTTCCAATTTGAGTACCGACTTATGTTCCGCGTTAGTTTGTCTCCGGGAAATTTCGTTGGCGAATATCACAGTTATTTGGCGGTTTGGCGAGTACGTCACTTCCGAATGGTGACAGCCCCCGTATTATGGTCGCTTCGAGGGGTACCACGCACAGTATTTGCTCCGTGGAAGTAGGCACCAGGTTATGGAGCGGCAAGTTGTAGAGATAGTTATTCCAGTATTTCCCACAAAATTTCGTTATTCGTTGCACGCATCAATAGTGATATCGTTATCGTTCCAATGTTTCTGTTCATTTTTTCTTCCCCGTTCAATTGGCGCGTACACGAAGGGCTAGTTCAGTCCATATGTTCGCCATTATTGTAATGCACATAATGATCAACAGTATTGAAGCTTCCGATATGCGTGTGATTGTGGATTCCAACATCTCCAACATCTCTTGTTGATCTCAAACACCATCCAGACATATTTGCAAGCAACTGCGGTATATAACTCCTTCCGAAGCTCAAACACGTACATGTTTCTTTGGTATTAGATTCTTTTCGCTTAATTATTTGTGTTTCTCTTATGGCATGATTGTGTTCCTCTAGAGTGGAAACAGACAACGCAATTTCGTATACATGCCCCTTCTGCGTCCCAGAAAGGCACGTTCTTTTCCTTTTATGTCTGTCTTTTTCCACTGAGTTATCAATTCCCTTCGTTCGTGCTTATAGCCTCCAACCAAGGGCCATTATTCCTTCTCCGGTAGGTGGTGTATGAAATGCGAGGCGTGTGCCGTTTCATACTTGTTACTTGGGTCGGTGATGAGTGTGGGACCCTCGTCTATCGATCCTTTTCATCTACTTACAATTTCAGCGATTACCAAATAGTCGTCGGTTGGGCCTATCCACGTTTTATCATCGTTTCCCTGGCGATTGTTAACAAGGTGTGGATTGTCTTGTACAAGTCGTCATCGGAGACAAGATGGGAGTCGGTTGCTGATGTCATCCATTTCACCAATTATGAGTACCCGGGCTCTACGGATAATTTCCAAGCTTCGCTGTCTAGTAATTTGCAGTGGCCGTTGATTTATGTTGTATTACCTGAAAAAATCTAGCCCGAGGGGGAGCGGTGCTACCCACGGTTGCGGTTGGTAGTGTCGGGTAAACCTCAGCCATGATTTTTTTTTTTTATATCAAGGGAAGTTTTGCCGAGTTTGTCTATCCTTTTGTCGGTTTTTTTTTCCCAGTGGTTTTACTATTATTTTCTAAGTTATATATTCAATCGATCCATAAGTTACAATTATGTCAGGTCAGAATAAAAAAGGTTGGATAACGGATGTTGGACCATTTCTTCTTTCTTTCAGCCCATATATGCCACACTGTAGGACTGTCTATGAGGTCGTGGTTAGCCCAGACAAGACGGTTAGCTACGGTGCACTACTGGTGACTAATAGACTTCAACAGGTTATAGTTGATGTAATCTGCAGTTTTCTCAAGGGTTATTTTTTGTTGTGTTTTCCATGACTAGGGAAGATTACTGACATTTTGCAAATTTACCAAAAACTGCCAAAAATTAGGTATCAACATTTTCAAAAAAGAATAACATCCCTTCGACCCTTTATAACTCTTATAAAAGAGGAACTATTTATGTTTTCACCAAAAAACTAAACCCGGTAGGTATGTCCAGAAGCATTTTCTCATAGTGCTCTATTTTCTAAGAATGCGCGAGAGTACGTAAACGGCCATTGAAACGGCTCTCACAAAAAACAGTCGAAATTCAGTAAATTGATGGAGGCATTAAAAAAAGGCCCCTGCTTTTTAAATCATTCCGTTACTGACTCTTGCCCTAATAAAATTAGGGAAAAAAGCTGAAAGCAGAAGATAATGTCAGTTTCGCGGTGTGTGGAGGTACTTATCTGTCCTTCGCGTCACTGGTTAATATCACCGATTTAATTGGAAAGTCAGCAAATCTTTTTTCTAATAGCACGAGCAGTATTTAAAGTGAGGGCATTTCTACTTTTCTTCTTGATGAATTCTCAAAGAGGGGATTTTAATTCACCCAATGGATGAACTGAATAATCGGTAGGACCGTAGGAGGCAACCCTTTTTCGCACCGAGATTATTTGTCTGCGGCGAGCATTCATATTTTTGGGATATTTGGAGAAGGAACAATATAATTGACACAGGAGATTCTAAATATTCCCGAGATTTATTTTCAACGACGCACTTCTATTCTTGAGCCACGAGATGATTTTTTCCGCAAAACATTTCCCGTTTTCGCCGGGACAAAGCATGTCCTGAAGAACCCGAATTATTTTATAAATCCTGTAATCCAAGTCAGGACTTGGTCACATTATAGCACCTATAACGGCAAGGATATTTCTAAAAAAAATTAAAACAGAAACAGAAAAAAAAACAACCCCCTCCAACATACCTGGCCCTCACATGGCTCATTTCGGGTACTGGCACATGATTGGAGCCCCAAGGCCACACCGTAAGGATTCTCCCGAACCTCTCAGAAACGGGTTCCACTTTGACGTTTCTACACAGTGGCCATGTTCGCACCGGCAACACCTCTTTTGGTAGTTTATTTTGCCAGATGATAAGGGGTTCTTTTTTTTTTTTTTTTTTTTATTCTTCCCTACCTTATTTATCCCACCAATGAAAACCGTCTCGGAAACACAGCCAAACTCGGGAAAAGCGAAAAATCACCGGACCCAAGCCAAGAAAAAAACCAAAAATCTCGCAATCCACCTGCTCAACAAAGCAAGATTTGCCGGGGCAAGGCCCAGGCTATACCTTCTGTTATGGTGCCCTTGCTTTTTCCGAAAATAGTTTCCTGTACCTGGCGTATCGATTACCACGGTGAAAAGAGGCCGAGCAGTTGCTGGGCAGTAGTAGATGTGGAAAAGTCATGATAATATACTACATGAAAGAAAAAAAAAATAAAACATACAAAAAAAAAGAAAAAAATGAACCCTTCAAATGTGACGTGGTTGTTTTTGTTCCATGACAGTTTTTTTCTTTGTTTTTTTTTCTCGGAGATGGCCCCAGATAAACTTTCAGCATGCACCCGTGGCAAGGGTTTGCATTGAAGAGAATTTCTTGGCACTCGCCAAGAAAAACCTGGGCTCCACTTCCGTGGAAGAGATCTTGCCCCCACGCCCAGTGGCTACACTGCAGATGTTTACCCGGCCCGTGGGGGTTCATAGGTTAGACCCAAAAAAAAATTAATTGGGGTTCCACAGAATTACTCTGGATCATTCTGGGTTATAAAAAATAGCGTGAGTGTCTCAGTAGTGTATAGCGAAGAAAATCGTCAGGGGCTATGCTTTTTTTTTTTTTTTTTTTTTTTTGGCGCAACAAACGGCAGAAAACCGCGCATTCACATTTTTCGAGATCCACTGGCGGCTTCCACTTACGCCTACGCACACCGCTTCCTCCACCCATGCAAGACTACCGATTATCTGGTGCCATCTCATGCATGTCGTAGTATCGCCGTTCAAAGATATATAAAAAGTGTAGGGATGCCGTAGGGTGATGAAAAAGATAAATAATTCTCTCTTCACTAGGATTTTTTTGGCTGGTTTCAAGTCCGACTTTTACTTTGGCTAGTGTCTGGAGCGTTTGATCTACAACCCATCCTTTTACCTCAAGCACAATGGTGGACGTGTTCAACGTGCAAATTTTCTTCGTGGTGTTCAGGGAGTCCTTGGAGGCCGTGGTGGTGGTTTCTGTGCTTTTGGCGTTTTTGAAACAAGGTCTTGGCGGTGCCACCGACGACCCCGTCGTGTACAAACGATTGCGAAAGCAGATCTGGATAGGTGCGCTCCTGGGCGTGGCCATCTGTTTATGTATTGGATGTGCTTTTATTGCGGTTTTCTACACCCTCAAGAACGATGTATGGTCCAAGTCCGAGGACTTGTGGGAAGGCATTTTCTGTCTTATTGCCACCATCATGATCACGTTCATGGGTCTTGCCATGTTGCGTATTAATAAGATGAGAGAGAAGTGGAGAGTCAAGTTGGCCCAGGCGTTAGTGAAGACCCCCAAGGGCTCCAAGAAACGCTTGGGGCTCGGCCACTTCACCAAGAAGTACGCCATGTTCATTTTGCCTTTTGTCACCACCTTGAGAGAAGGGTTGGAGGCGGTGGTTTTCGTGGGTGGAGTTGGGTTGAACTCCCCAGCCTCGTCCTTCCCCATTCCGGTCATTTGTGGCTTGATTGCCGGGATTCTTGTGGGTGTGGCCATGTACTACTCGGGAGCAAACTTCTCCTTGCAAATCTTCTTGATTGTGTCGACTTGTGTGTTGTACTTGATTTCCGCAGGCTTGTTCTCCAGAGCCATCTGGTTCTTTGAGACCTATGTCTTCAACAAGGCCACTGGAGGTGATGCTTCTGAAAACGGCTCCGGCCCAGGTACCTACAACATCAAGAAGTCTGTTTGGCACGTCAACTGCTGTAACCCCGAGCTTGATAATGGTTGGGATATTTTCAACTCGTTGTTGGGATGGCAAAATTCCGCCACCTACGGCTCGGTCATTTCCTATAACATCTACTGGTTGTTCATCATCGTCACCGTTTTCTTGATGGGCTACGAGGAGAAGCACGGCCACTTGCCTTTCCTTAAGAACGTGCGTTTGGCGTCTTTGAACCCAATGTACCACATCAAGAATAAGAAGAAGAACGAGTTGTCCAACGAGGAGCGTGAGGCTTTGTTTGAGAAGCTTAGGCAACAGAAAGTAGGTGAGGATGACCGCTCGAGTGAATCTCTTAATGGAAAGACCGAGAAGACGCCCGAGATTTCCCGCTCGCAAAATGCGGTGGCTGCTCATTGAAGTGGTTGTTGAGGTGGCCAATGTTTTGCCCAACACCATATCCCTAACTCCTGTTTGTGCTAGAACACACACACACACACATTTTATTATGCAATTAAGGATAAACAGGATTAAGGATATGGAGTGGGTTGGGAGGTGGGTGAACCATACTCAGGATTTTTTTTTATGTTGTAATTATGCTTAGTAGCAGGTCGAGCCGTTTTAGTTTTGTTTTAATAGTTTGTATTGGGGGATTCAAGGGTTTAATAATAAAGGGTATTTTTCTAAAAGTTGTTTGTCAGTACTGTGGGTGTACCATTGAGCGGAAAAGTGTTTGAACAACCTTAGATATTTCTCGCTCTGAATATATCTTCAGTAAAATATTGGGTAAACGGGGTTGGTTCATGTACCCTTTTGCTTTTCGTGCTTTACTTATTGGATTGTCTACTACAACGTGTTTATAAGTGCACGGGGCAGCAGGTAAACCTGAAACATTGAAAAACTTGTGAGGGACTTAATAAAATAACGAGATAGGAAGGTATTTGCTGACACCGACGAAGGCGACGTGCAATGTAATAGACCAAGATGTCCTCGTCAGCTCATGGGGTGAAATAATAAATCTTAGGTTGGATGCTATATCGCTCGTTAGTTGCACACATCGATCACATGCACCGAGTCGGATGATAAATATTTTGCTACTAGCAGACATGAACCATTTTCTGGGGTTGTGGGATACTTTCGCTCACCCATAAAATGAAACCTGGTTATTGCAGTAAGCTTGACTTTAATCATCAAAGTGTCCTTCCATGCAACTCTGATTTACAATATATCCATTAACGGAAGCGAACACCTCGTTTAATACCATCCCTCGATAACATGCAACAAAATACCACCACCTTTGGTGGGTTTATTGGGAGGGTTTTGCCTGAAACATATAACTGATGTGGTCTCTGGGAGGGTGACTTGTTTCCGATACGCAATAATGTACAGTTATTTACACCCCATATAGGAAATCTGCCAGACGGATGTCCAATTAAGTGTAGGCTAAGCGGTATTTACCTGGATAGGACAGTTCTTCAAGTCTTTGCAACATACTCCTATTCTGACCGTCACTAAATACGAGAAGACCCCACCTTTGCTTTCACAACAACACCCTAGTATGCTCATCTCAGAGCAAAGATTGAATTTATGCTCATGAAAGCATATAGTCATAACAACCCCAACTGTTTCTACCAAAAAGATGGCATCCCGCACGTTGAATACACTCCATGGTGGACCTTCCTTATTGGTCAATCCCTCAAGATCGGCACTAAGGACTTTTCGTAGAAATCGAAGGAACTGCGGGTCTACTTCTCTACGAAAGGAGCCTATTTGGATGTTTATTCGACATCATTCGATCAATCGACCAAACACCAGGGCGATCAAGGCCAAGGCCCTCAATTTGCCATTCACCGAATTTCTTACTCTGGTTGACCTGGCTATTGAACCTGAGATCCCCCTCGGACCTCAGAACCTCAACCCTGACCTGTTCCGTTCCCATTGCAAAAAAAAGTTCCAAAAAAATCGTTTCTAACACTCCCAACTTTTTTTTTGAAAGACTTGAAAAGCTGATTTTCTTTCAACACCAGCACTTCACCTATATCCATTTTTTCCGCCTAGAGGCGATGTCAAGACGTTTAGCAACTACCCCTCTGCATGTTCTGCAAAACTCCCATCCCCACGGGCCCTGGGAAAGCCTTCAAAAAGAGCATGCTGCCGCCCACATTTACCTTGATTGTCATTTTACTCACCTCTGCTGGCGCAGACCCGGCCCTTCAGGCCGACCAGACCAGCCTCTGTGTCGGTACGTTGAATGAAATGTTCCACTCGTGGACAAATTTCTATTCTACCACCAGGGACGTTAATTGTTCTGCAAGCTCGAACATAATGTCACTGATACTACACAGAGAAATAACCTGGTAGAACATCAACCTGCCACTCTAGCTATCCTGGATTTGACAGAGAAGCCGCTCCATCAAAAAAAACTTAAGTTTTTTGATTTGTCCACAGCAAATTCTTTTTTAGTAAAATGACAACAGAACTCCTCCTTCCTCCCTGGGATGACCGCTCCTGAGACCCTGACCCTAGCCTGCGATGGCTACGCCCGGTGACCCCTGAGCCACCCCCCCCAGTTCTGAGGAAGGCCCATCCTGACACCCTGAGCATACAATCACATAACTCCCATTTTGACTCATCATGAGGACAATTCCCACTATTCCTGACCGTTACACCAAAGCGTACGGGACCTCCTGGCTGAGCCCTGCCGCGGGTGTTTTTTAACCGATGAATCGTTCAGTCGACTACAACGGTTTTCATCCGAGGCAAACTAAACAATATTCTTATTCCATTTATGGACCCTACGTATATAGAGTAATCCAAATCATGATAGTACGTAATACACCAAGATTCACTCATGGGCATTGCCTACTTTCTTCGTACATAAAGATCACCATCCCCCCTAGTCCCTCCAACAATACTCTTGGAAACACTTCTTACACTGCTCAGTTTGTTCAACGCCTCTTCGCTCCTGTTCACGTCGAATTATTGCACATGCAACACATGTCCTCCAGCTTCGATCTTCGGTGCCATTGTTTCTTGAAGCCACTTCAAAGCCATTTCTGATCATGCGGCGTTTTTCGTCATCGCTATATGAAAGCTTGAATGTGGACTTGTTGGAATCATAAGAGACCTTGCGGTTCGCGGTGTATACAATCAACGGCGGAATATGGCCAGTGGTTTCCCCCATATTGGAATCTTTGGGGTCGGACGAATCACACCCGAAAAACACCGGCTTTTTATTCAACCCTAGCCCAACAAACGTTTCTGGCTCGGGTATTTGTGGAAGGCACATGGTACGGCCTTGACCCATAGTCATTCTTTTGTAGGTCTCGAAAAGGGCAGTACCATTTGGCCAGTCGTTTTTGGTATCGTCAGAACTATCGAAAGCAAACACAATGTCCACTCCCCGGGCCTTTTGAATGTGTGGATACAAAGGAATATTTTCAAGATCCTCGCCACCATCCACTAATGATAAGGTGTCGGCACCAATAAGGTCGTGATTTCGTGCCTCGGCCACATTCCGAAACGGATTGGGTTTGAAGGCGGCCACAAACCGGTCGGCCTTGGTTATACCCTTAAAGAACCGGTCCACGTCCTTTTTAACCAGTGCAAGAAAGGGCATGCCAGGGATTTTATCGGTGATCACGTTGAAAATGGTCGAGGACGCCCCCAACATAAACCCCACATTGTCAAAGCCAGTCACACACGTGCCGTCCACTGGAAAACCATTGTTGACGGATGTGCCCAAGTACTTTGTTTGTGTGAACAGATTCAACGAGGGGTCCCAGGACCCAAATTCCAACGGGGTCATTTCGATGATGGTGGAGTCGCTATTAACAGTTCCGGACCGTGGAGTACGTGCATTGGCAACTATGACGGGAAAAGGCATTTGGTGGTCAACAAACACTTGGGAGGTCTGGATATCGGACCACGTGAGGCCAGCTCCATTACCACCGTCTTTTGGAAAGATCTGATGAGACACCCCCCGTGCGAAAAGATCGGTCAACGTAACTCGAAACCCTGCAGCAGCTTTGGCCAGAACATCGGCCACCAATTGCACGTAATATTTTAGCACACCAAACATCCCTCCACTCAGGCCCTCAAGCATAGAGTTGTGCAAGTCCCAGATGTCTGTTTTGCCATCAAGGATATTCTGGATGCTGGTAAAGTCATTGGCCACAATACTTCCCAAAAGCCAGCTGCCTCCAGACAACCCCGATATGTACGTGGCGGATTGAACCAACCCACCCAAACCGTTGTCATGGGCACCTTCAGTTCTGTTATCCAAAGCGGCAAAACAGCCTGCTCCAGTCAACATGGCTCGGTATGCTCCGCCAGAAAATGCCAACCCAATGGAAATAGCACGGCCCAGCGAGGTATCGGAGAGAAAAGACTGTGGGTCAAAATGCTCAAGTGCGGAGTTTTCGAGAAACCTTTCAAGGTTGCGTGTGGTTATTGTCTGCCTTTTTGCAACCCATTCAGCTTCTTGAGGCGAAATGCCTTTGGCTTCACGCGTCAAGCGTCCTCCGGGACATTCTGCTTTATGAGGTGCATATCCGGAGGATACTACAAGTAAAAATAAGGAAAAGGGTAAGAAGATTTTCATGATGAATGAAGAAAGATGTCAACAGGGAGAGGGCTACGGAAGAAATGAAGTCTTATGAAGGTTCTGCCCCTACGCAGAAAATACTACTCTTGGGTGGTCACCCGAGGTTAGTTACACGGGCTGTAACATGCGAACAATGGGAAGATGTCTATGGTCATTGCCTTTTTGAAAAACATGACTTTTTGGGTGTGGTGCTTTCCATAGCCCTTGGTTTTCTTTGAGGCAAGGAAAATAAATGCCGTTTGGCGAACTTTGCGTGGGGCTTATTGGTAGTTTTATGTCTATGAGTTTAGGAAATTTGAGCAGTGCGAGTGACAAAGTACACTGGACATGGGGAAGAATATGGCATGGCAAGAGCCGAATACACCAATGTATGTTATTTCCGAAAACATTGATCTTGTTCAGTGGTTTCTCTGAGAAAAATAATCGACATCAGATATCGTCAAGGTGTGTTGTTAGGAACTGGTAGAAAACGATATATGACAAAGGTTGGGTTATGAAAACGAATGAATCTCCATTGAAAGTATATGTGGCTTAGAGAAGATTGATCATTCTCGACCGAGGTGGCTGACCCGGAGCCAGCCACCTTGGGTAGCCCTCCAGTGCTACTAAATTAAAAGCTACCGTGTCGCAGTCATCATTGCCTATCTACTGTTTCCACAGATATTACACACTCAAAGACTCACATTAAAACCCCAATAAACTGAAGCCACCAGTGAATTGAACTATCCCCTTTCTCTTCAAAAAACTAGTATATAAAGGTCCTTAACACCAAACCAAAGCAATGCCTTTGCAAAATTAATCGTGCGCCTCTTCGTCAAAAGATCATCGAAAAAAATAAAACAACTCCCCACAATTTCACCAGCACAAGTAAAATACAATCTATTATGGAAAAAGTGTGAAACTCCTCGTACAAGAATGCCAATAAATGAAAAAAAAACCATTAAACGTTTCTTAACACCCATGACCATGGCCCCGGTTCTCTACCCCGCGACATTCGCTAGTTTGGTCTATACATTGTGCGATATGGCAAGGTCAGCACCGCGTGGGCTCAAAACCCCCACTTCCCGACTTTTTGACGAGAACAATAGAGTGATGACACGGGAGAGGCCAGTAGGGGGAGCCACCCACGCAAGGTGCGTGAGAGGAAATGGGGTCATGCCAATGTGTCCCCTAGCACTTCTTCATGACCAATATCAGTGGGGTGTCCATGACCATAAATCACCAGCACAGCCTATATAACCAACAAAGAGCTCTGGTGTGTACTGCGACCATAATTATCCCCATTATCTCTTTTTCATCCCAAAAATAGTCAAGAAACAAAAATGAGAATCACCACTTTATTCCCCGCAACACTATTGCTTGTGAGTGCCACTGCTTTGGATGGGTCCTCCATAGGCGAGCTTGCCCAGGGGCTACCAAAATCGCCTCTTACCCCACCCAAAATCATGTTGCTGCTCCCAACATTCAAACACGCGATGAGGATGCACACAAGATTTCTTTGGAAGCAGATTACCGGTTGGACCTTTTATTCGTGAATTTGAAGCGTTGGATTGACATTGGCAGGGACCTGTTCAATCACAAAGGATTCGCCGGCGCAGAAAAAGAACTTTTGAGCCAGCTCAACGATGTCAATGAATTGGTTTATAAAGTGGGGAAGTCCGATATGCCAAAACTTCCCACAAAAGGCATGTTCTTGATGAATTCTTTCACCGTCTTGCGCGATAACAGTGCAATTATTCTGTCGATGCGGGGTTTTGATGCGGCCAACGCCTTGCGCCACGAGCTCTACGAGTTGCGGCCTTTAATGTTACACTTCTTCGACTCAACAGGAATCCCCAGTCTGAACATCGATGGGTGTTCAAAATGGGTCCAGGAAAAGTCCAAAAGGTTGGCTGAGTTGAAAAGTGCGTTCAAGAATTATGGGTTAGCTCCAGACATTGAAAAGGTTTTTAATGATGAATGTGACTTAGTGTCGAAGGAGCTTGGATTCTTGAGAAGCAATAACAGGTGTCAGTGAGAATGCCACGGAGAGCTATCATGTAGTTCACCTGGGAGTTGGAGGCCATCATGCGGCGCAGTGCCCTGTTAATGTGTCTAAAGAGAAGTTCCCATTGTGCCTGGAAAGTATAGATGTTTATAAGAATATTTCAATACTAGTTTTTTTTAATTCTCGTCAGAAAAAGGGGCCATTTACCAGCACGTTTTACCCACCACTGGAGAACCGTCGTTGAGACCTCTACGGTGAGGCTCGGCTATGGATCCCTTTTCTGACTGCGTCTGTGCAATGCGTTTCAGGTTGAATATATAGGAGTGATTGATGACTCAACTGAATTTTATTCCCCAGCGAAAAGATCGCCGGTTGTCATAACACCACAAATAACCTTTCACAATATTATTGGGTGTATCATTTCGCTGGGTCTCCTGAAGCCATGTCAACGAAGTCAACCGGATATATCAGTATAGATGAAAGTAGGTCATGGACCAATGCAGATAGAAGCGAGTTATGTTCATAATAAAGCAATCTGATGATGTATGATAAGTGAGCATGTCCAGTGGAAAATGACGCCAGAAATCACACATCTGAACCTACCTCTGGGCTTCATCATATGCTTTACTTAAACATACACATCATTATTCCACTGGTCCAGTCACTACCTATTGCCCGAGACTAAATGTAAAATGCCCTCAAAGAAACCTTGGGTATTGTATGGAGGTCTACATCTGTATGCATACTCTCTGACTAGAAGGCTAAAACAGCGTGGATTCACAGAAATCCATACTGGTATTCGACTATGGTGTATCTCACTTGCGAAGGAAATGATCAAAAAACACTCTAATGTCTGAATGCGGTCTTAAAGAAGTGCGACGGTGAAAACAAGTGCCGATGACTGGCGCTCATAACCCGAGGTCATTTATTTCAAATTTACCATTGAGAACCATTGATGATGCTTTTTCCATTGTTATGGTGTCCCCAAAGAAAAAATACCAATCAAAACCCCTGTAGCAAAGCAACAATGATGCTATTTGTAGTCACACCTTACAGGAAGTGGGGTATCAGCAAATAAAGTAGACATGACCAAAGTTGGCCTAGAACGGGGATTTCCGGTGCTAACTACACCACCAGATGACCCATGGATAACAGCTGTATAAATTTGATTGCATTTTCACCCTAATCCATTGTCTAAATAATTCTATGATACCAACGATGAGAACTTTTTTATTCTGTGTTATTCCGCTTTTTATTTCCGCAGCAACTTCCACTACCCTAAGTTTCAAAGACAATGTTCAAGGTGGTGATGTTTCTGGAGAAATTACACATGAGTCTAGCCAAGATTTTGGAGCTCCAGCACTCTTTTGCCAAGCGTGACGATGTCTTGTACGATCCCTCTCGAAAAGCGGACTACATGCTAGAACGTCTCTTCTTAGATGTCATGCATGATGTGGACTTTGCCAAGAACGAGATTGCCGTGGAAGCATTCCTTAAACTGGTAGTTGGCATTTCAGACAGGTTTGCAGAAGCAAGCGCTTTGGCGGATAAAGTTGGTGGGTCTCAAGCGAAAGTGCTTGAAGATAAGCGGCTGCTCGTTGGCAATGTTTTGAATATGATGTATGAAGTCAGCGTGGCTCTTCCACAATGGAAGGGCAAAGATGGCAGTGATAAATGCCTCCGAGAGCTCTACCAAGTCCGTCCGATGGCGTACACTTTTGTCAACACAGAAGGAGTTCCTCAAAAGGATAGGGAGGGCTTTGATGAGTTTGCCAAGCAGAAACTAGCCCAGCTTGAGGATACCAAATATCGTTTGAGGGGCTATAACTTAAAGCCCGGCGAAGAGAAAAACATCTTGCTGAAGCTGCAAGGGCCCTGGTGCTTTTGTATAATATGATCATTAAATCACGGGAGGGCTAGAAGAGACACTATGGTTGTTCCCAGTTTTCCTACAAGGGATCAAGAAGACTATGGTTGATTATTTAGGGTCGAGAAATGTATGAATCGTCCGGGCTTTTATCTTCAAGAAGAATGGTAATTAGTGCAATGGCTGGTGTCGCTTAAAGACATTATTTATAATGCAACAGAAACTAAATCAATTTAATTATGTTATTTGGCACTAGAAAGTATTTAATTGCATTCAATCGGGTGTCTCCGTTCTAAAGCTTATGTCTGAGCGAAAAAAAAAAAAAACTCCGGAAATTTGGCACAAGTGATCAAGAGTTGATCGGTCTTTTACTAGGCGTCTTATTTCCACGATCTAAGGACTTTTGGGTATAGCCGCTGCTTGATTTTAGGAGGTCCAGGATACATTGAAGATGGCCAATTACAGAATACATTTAGAAGTACCCGGTTGGTATAGAGATCTTGCGTTACTAATACCCACCTAGTTCCCTCTTTGAAAAACAGAAATATCATATGGCTAAGAATACAGCAGGATCTTTACACCGCGTAATTTTTATTGCGTATTTCAGTGATATTTCCTAGAAGGGCATTTCCAAGGGAAGATGGCATTTATAGGTATAAGGAGTGCAAAAGAGACGTATTGGCTAAACCCGAGGTGGGTTTTACCTCGAGACTTATATATGGTACCTAATAGAAATGTGAATTACATCCGAATATCTAGTATAGTCACGATCCGAGGATCCACGTTCGCCCACTAACTTCCATTATTTGTCAAAGATACTCTTCGCTTTTTCCAAAGAATCTGGCGTGACTAGGATAATTTCAGAACATCAATCCAGTCATTTAGATATCGCGACCACCTCATAGAAAGACGCTTTCCCAATAATGAAACCGCAGAAAACACTCCCCTTCAAATAAAATAAACCGTCAGAGTGACAAAATGGAGGTACAAACCATTTTGTGTAGTTGTATTTTGTGGTACTGGCTTTGGTGATACCGTTCTTTCTACAACAAGTTGGGGTCGAAATTTGCTCTCAGCATCAACTATACAGTTTGGTGATGCGTGTAATTGTTTGCCGAATGAAGTGATTTTTCATGTTTTCAGCTTATAATCGAGCCAAAGAAAGAAGAAAACGCTCAGAACGATTACAGCCTTCTATGATACTTCCATCTTTATGGACACCACCACGACGTAATTCTGTATGCATTTCGAGAATGCCTCTGAAAGTGCTTTAAAGCTGAGCAAGCCCTTGAATGCACCATTTTTTGCCAGATCTCTTCACTCCACACCGAGTGCTTCCAAGCAGTGAAGTCTCTACTTATAGCCTACATTGGCAGTTTAAAAGATTAAAAATGAAGTACTCAAAAAGAAAACCCGGCCTGATGCTTTACAATAGTATGTTTGGACCAGTAAAGGAAAAAAAAGAATCTTTTATTAAACGATTCAAAGAAACTCTTATTGTTTGAGAGCTGAGATCCTTCAATAATTCATCTGTCTGAAATGATTTCAACTGGAAAAATTAGATCTTCTGTACTACGCGACTGTTTGAATATGTATGCAATATATCGAGTAGTCTTTTAATTGATCTAAAAATGACAAGGACAAGTATTAGTTTCCATATAACCTCTTTTTGGGTCGTCAATTTTCCAAAACATCCCTATTATTGTAGGGAAAATTACGAGAATTTCATATTTACACCACGATGATTCCCAACCAAATAGCCCATGCTCCTGGATTCTCTATGAACATAAAACACACATCTTGTTCTTTTCAAAACTTTATTGAATATTCAAATATACATAGAAAGAACTTTTATAGTTAAAAAGCAAGAAGTATGAACATTAGATTATTTTCATTATATTCTTAACTCATCGTGGTCTAATAAACCATACCCCGTCCGTCCCATTGAGGTGTCCCGGATCCTTACACCATTCGTCGGAGTAACCCACCTGTCTTCATCGTCTTCATCCCGGATTCTCGGGATATCCATATATGGGCTGCAATCGATGTCCACGCCTATATTCACAGCAACATAAAACCGATCCCCCGGCTCGATTTTCCCTCTTCGGATTCCTCCAAACTGTGTATTGGGCATGATGCACGACCAGTCCACTTGGGTCTCTGCACTAGTACCAACCAGGTTCTGCACGTTTGCCTCATAGAATCGCCAGAGGTTGGTTCCTTCCCGACCATTGTCGTTTTTGTCGATACATGCCACGTGTGCGGTATGGATCCTGTAGCCTTTTATCCATCTCTGGCCTTCCTTAGTAGATGCCGGGGGGAATTCATCTTTTTCCCGTTTATAATGCTTGGGGCAAGACTTGTATTTGGTCAAATATTCTCTACTCTTACCGTCACCTCGGGTCAAATATGGCAACCCACTGGCTGTCACGTGTTTTCTGCCTTCTGGCGAGAGCAAGTATAGTAAGGCGTTGCAAGCAGCACCAGTGCTTCGTCCAGCCATATTCAGCACGTACAATGGGATATTCCCAGACCCTAGCTCCCTTTGAGTATTGGCGTTGTGTACCATATTGGCTGTTCGCACGGGATCGTATATTAATTGATGTAATCTACGGACACAATTGTCGAAATCATTGGGAGGCCCGCGCAAGCACAGCCTGTAAAGAGGGTGGGCTACGTTTCCTTCTGGCAGTCTATCAAAATGTTGTAACGAGACCCTGGTGATGGTGGGCCGAGATTCCCCATAGATGAAGGTTGGGTCCTCGTCGCTATTGTCTGACTGTCCGTCGCTACTGCTTGTTTCACCGTCGCTGTGAACATGGCCGGTGCTATAACTTGTGCCTCCAGCACTAGAGCTGGTGCTTCCCATACTACTACTTACATCACCCTCATAGAGCTGGTTTTGGTTGGTCTCTATATGGTCAAATTCGATTCTGCCATAATGCCGAGTACCTTCGGCAGTCAGAACAGTAGGCCTGTCTGAATTCACCACGGTGTTAAAAAGCCGAGAATCGCTGGTGTTCATCTCTTCGGCCAAGAAAATCACCCCAGGAGCCAATTGTCGATTTCGTGCTACTAGCATATTGACGATATCTGGATTGCATTGTTTCTTAAATTTGGACAGTTTGGCTGGTCCTCGGTCGTTTAGAGTCTTCATCGATACTGGGTACATGACGGATTTTATCAAGTTTAGACTGGGTGTCAGCAAATAAGCCAAGGCCATCAGATCACTTTGCTCTTCGCGGGTATACTTGTAGAACTTTTTCTGGATCTCACTGAATACTCCTTTGCTGCATTTCTCCAACGCTATTAAATAATCCGCCACCTTTTTATTTTTCTTTTGAAGTTTGTCTACCCGTATAAGCTCGCGCATATACGCTAGAAGCCTAAGCACGTTACGCATTTTTGGATAATCTTCGCCGAAGATTCTACTCAGGTCATTGTTTGGATTGTTGTCTCGATTGTGCGACCGCCTGTCAAAGCTGTGCATAGTTTGTCCGTCACATGCGATGGTGCCATCAACCATATAACAGTTGACGGTATCTGGGTCCTCGCTGTAGGTGGTTTTATAGTAGTTGACCACCCACAACACCGAGCCTCCCAAACCAATATCTTTCCGATACCAGTCCTCGGTATACTGGATGTCGCTTTCTTTCATCCAAGCGACCCAATCTTGCTTGTTGTTGAATACTGCGTGAAAGCATTTGGAGGTGGCGTTGAAGTGGGACTCCGAGAGCTCCAGCTGGTTTATTTCCCCAATCGACAGGAACCCGGGGGTGTCTGTGAGTTCCCCTGGCATCGCTGGGGATCCCGAAAACGGACACCCGTAACTTTTGCAGTTCTTGTCTTGCAATCTGAACGAACGCCCATAGTTGGCCAGCCCGCCATATACTTTGGTGGTGTCGATGCCAGACTTGACGATCATTTTTATGGCCTGTTCCGTCAACGAGCGATCGGCGTGACAGCCAACACCAGTGGCCGGTTTTCCATGGTCCCACTGGCCCACATAATCGTAATTCATGAAGATGAAGTAATCCACAACAGCATCTAGCTTAGCTAGCGGCAGCCCTTTCAAGTACCAGTATGATGCAGGAATGGCCACCGACACGGTTTTGGACCGATCCAAATCTTTGATTTCCCGAAGTAATTTCGCATATCTGTCGCCATCACCTCGTATTCCCGGTGGGATATTGGGTATATCCGGTGCTTCCGGGTACTCCCAGTCGAAATCCACCCCATCTAGGTTATGTCTGTGCAAGAAATTCACCACAATCCTTGCAAATGCGCTTCTATACTTATCAGATACTGCAAGCCGCATGATTCTATATGTAGACGGGTTGGTGGAAAACTCCCATCCACCAAAGCTGACGACCTTTTTGGCGCGGATTGTCTTGAATTGTTCAAACCCACTTCCTACCCCTATGGATAAATCGGTTCCACTGATGGTTGCAAACGCATACTGCACTATATCATAGTCCCCGACAGTATTAACGTCCATATACAGCCCGCCACTGGTATCCAGCCAATACGCCACCCGCTTGAACGTCGACGCTTTTCGTGCTGGCAGTGTTCCGTAGCCACAATTTGAGTAGCACCCACGGGTTCCAGGGGCCCCGTTTGCATTTGTCTCGCTGCAAAATTCCGATGATAATCCGCAGAATCCATGGTCACTACAGCAGGCCTTATTGGGACACTGGGAATTGTACAAGAATGCAGGTGCCAGTGGCCCACACTCGGCCTTGGGGTTAGGAAAGGGACGTGGCGGGTTGCCGTCGCTCACACAAATCCGCTGGCTCACCTGTAAATTGTTGCAGCCCTTCCAGCCATAGGTGTGGGTGTTATATTTCTCGATATCTGCGACTTTTAGTGGTGAATATTTGGCTGCTAGTGCCCCACACGTATCACCGCTACTAACACGGAAGGTGGCGCAGATTCCGTTGGAGTTTTTTCGTGGCCGCAAGTCTGGCGCCATTCCCTCGCTATAACAATATGTCTGACCCGGCATCAAGTTGTTGAAATCGAGGCCGGGATTAAATGCCTTTAGGTATTCACCCACATTTCCTTGTGGCTTGGAGCCTTCTCTTAAAGTGTAGTTCATGCATGGACCAGCCTCGTTATCATTGACCTCGGGCTTTCGATTCCCATAATCGAGGTAACAAATGGCCAAACGTTTGCTATTCTTGGATCCAAGATACTCCGTATACTTCCTGCCCAGACTCCATAACTGCACCGCCATTTGAGCTCGTTGTGGGATTTGCACCGTGAGAATGATGCCAAATCCCTGCATTGCGTTTTCATGGAGAAATTCGTAGAACATTTCCGACGGCATTCCGTTCTGGTTGATCTCGTTGATGAAGTCGGGAATGACGTTTTGGCTGATACCTGCATTCTGCACCATGGATCCCACCCACATGAATCCCGACATATCTCCATTCTGTGCTTTGAAAGATTGTCTTGTGGGAAAGTCATTGAGCCAATCTTTGTACCAGTTAAGGATGGTGAGAGCCTGCTGCTTTCTGTTGCCCGGGGGAACGACCGACCCAGTCCACTTCACTTGGACAGTCGACTCGAGCTTGTTTGAATTCTGGCACTTGTTTTTGGCACCTCTTGAAAATCTTGGGTGAGTCTTCTCCAAAGCCGAGGTGGCCACAATCAGCAATAATGAAATTGCCATTTGCTTCTTCAATTCCATAGTTGGAGTTTTGGTTGTGACTGTAATCAAATAATAGTTCACTTTTTTTCTGCTGAGCGTATTTTGAAAATGCTTTTAATTGTTAGAAATACTTTTACTGTATGAGCTAGAATTTTCGGTCAAGCTTCTTTTATACCCAAAATATTTTGGGAAAAAGGTGGGGTATTTTGCTTAATCAACACATCCGGTCGAATATTTTGGGAAAAAGCATACCATCAATTAGCGCGATAATGAATAAAATAATGTGACATGTTTCGACTTGAATATAATTGTATTGACAATTGATAAGAACTTAAATGTTGTATAATAATTTCAATTAGGGTTTTCTTGGGATTTTCTCACTTTTATTCTTCACCTTTCCCACAATCAAAATCAATTATGTGTGATTTTCTCGACACATCCTAGGACATGCTTCACCAAACCAGGAAAAGGGTTTACCCTAAATTTCAATATTTCCGATATGTTACGGATCACTAAGAAAGGTTTAAACTTTTTGAAGTATCTGCCAACGGATGGAAGTGCAAAAGTCGGATTCCCCGGGGCTAGCCCAGATCCGCGTTCACTGAGTTGGTTTATTTTCAATACCCTAAACAGGTATCGAACAATTGATCTTTGATTAGAAAGGAAGGGTCTGAACTGAAGTTAGACACTATCCCGGCACCAAAACCGTTTCTACGATTATTAATACTGACGACCAAAGGGCATTTTGGTTGTACTTAAGGGCTCGTATTACTTAACTATGGGTGCGATTTCATATTATCAATAAACATGCTACTACTGGCAATATAAAAGTAACCATTTTAATGGTATAATACTATAAAGTAAGCTAAGGAGTCAATTTTGACTTATTGGATGCATGTCACAGTATTAATCACATAATAATACAGTTGAGACATTGAAGATCACCATTATGATTCATTAGCTCTGGAATAAATAAAGGGCTTTGTGAGGGACCCGATACTGGCCTAACCCATCACTCTGGTCCTTAGCACTCAGCCTTTCTTGACCTCTTGAACCCATAATATGGAAGACGAAACGCCTCTGCTAGTGGCCAAGAAAACATGATGACTAACTCACTACTAAGTGGTAAGCATTGTTTGTAGATACAACGTCCGGAATACATATTCGTACATAGTGCCAAGTAGACAAAAAAGACGGAGTCCTATCGATTCTTCTAGACTTACTGTTAGGAATATATATATATATATATAGTGCCTCCTTCCCCTTTGTTTTTTTGGAGAACCAGGCTAGTTTGATATCAATATAGGAAAATAATAGGGGGTCTTCTGCGCACCGCCAACCTATCAGTCTTCGCCTGGAAGAATAAAGTTCCTTACCCAAAGAATCTTACCCCACCATTACCGAAGCCTAAACCTTTATTAAGTCAAGCACAAGTTGGTCTCTTTTGGTGAAGTAGCCCATTTTGTGAGGTTACCAGTTATGACAAACAAGTCCAGCAACTATTGCCTTTTGAAACATGCCAGATAGTCTGAACCTCTAAAGAAGGTATAAATGGAACTGACTAGTGTATGTGCGAGACAATCGTGAATATTTCTATGTTAAAGATAAACTGACAGGATGAAATCAATGCACATTTGTTCTCGATTGTCTTTTTTTTTTTTTTAATTCCAGGTTTCCTTATTTGGATGTATTGATCAAAGCTTTCTGAATTTATTAAGAATTAAAAACTACCAATATTTTCTGCTGGCTTCACAAAAAATGTTAGTGAAAAACATAAGGCTTATAAACACGTGTGATCAATCATAAAAGACTCGTTTATCCGTTGAGTCTTCAAAGTGGTAAAAGCTAATGTAAACATGGCCAGTTTGAACAAGAACATTCAGGTTTGCCAAATATTCTTTTTCATTCATGGGTGAATCTAAGGTATTTCAGACGGTACATTCAATTTTTTTTTGTTTTATGTAATATTTCTTTTCGACCAAGAATTTATGTGATGATGCAATATATTGTTTGGGGAATTTTCCAATACAAAATTGATTATCTTTTGAAATAGCACACGGCACTAATAGTTTATATATATATATTTTTTTTGTTTTTTTGACACGGCCCCAATAAATTCATAGATTAAATTCTAAAAATGTTTTTAAAAAAACTCTTATCTCCATAAACAGTCTCTAACAACTTTGAATTCTTAAATATTGGGGAAAACAATTCTTATCTATTTTTGCACACGACACCATTAGAAAACAAATCACCAAAATTCTTATCTTTCTTGAATTGTTTTTTGTAAAAACCATTATACATAGTTTATAACTAAGCAAAACATAATTAAAATAAAAAAGACATTCTCTTGAAAATTAAAAAAAAAAAAAAAAATTATTGCGCAATCGTTTTGACCAGTTTGACTTGATAAGATTTCTAAAAATAAAATTCTAGAAATACCAAGTGTGAAAGTTTTTAAAAAATGAACAGATTGTAATTTTTTTGTCAATTTTTTCAATTGTTTTTGTTTATTTAAGGAAGCAATTTTTGCTGAAGTTTAATATGAACTTTTTGCTTGGAAACCTTTGTATGGTACCACTAATTTCAAATAAAAAGTCCGTTTATCACTAAATTTAGTGGTGCAACAAGAGTAAATTTCCGGATTGATGTGACTGCGATTCAGTATTGTACTGATGTAGCATAAATCATTCATATAGTCTTTCCCTTAAAACCATCCTCCCTGGTGAAATGTCTAGGAATGTCTTTTTAGTGTGCTATTCCATGAACAATATCGCAAGAATACAGTTTACTGTACAAAATTCCCATTACCACCTACGAAATAAATATCCTTTGCCGTAATTCGGGCATTCTTTTCAACGGGAAGCTGGGGTTATTGAGCGAGTCCACCATGCAAGAGGACGAGGAGAAGAACACGGATTAGAGCTGCAGTGGCTTTTGATATCATTGGATTGTGCCCAATCCTGGTGCGAAGGTAGAATACTTATTGGGAAGTTGAATACCCCAATTTTTGAATTTTGGGGTCTTCTGTTTCTTCTCATACCCCGATTTGCTAGCCTCTAGGGCTAAGATCTCTCTGGTTTGTTTTGTTGTGCTTTATGAAAATACACCCAAATATATGGCTAAGAAAATACTTAGCACAGAGTAATGTAGGATTAACCCACCAACTGGGGACGGGCTCTTCAAAATATCCTTTTTCTTTTTTTATCCCAGGCGTCTGCTTTTCTTCTCACTGCTGTTCCCAGATACTGAGATTACTATCCAGTGGGTTTATTGGACGTGCTGGTAAAACCCGTTTTATCTTTTTGGCTTGACCAATATTTTGGGGATGCCTGATATTGATTTTCAATTGCAAGTTTGATTTTTACCTTTATAAGTGCTTTCTAATACAGGCAGAAAGGCCTGGCGAGGGTATACTTTTGGAATATAAATCTTTGTAAGTGTTCTGGGACAGAAAAGTCAAGATACATCACAGGAAGACGACCTAGTAATCCTCCAAGTAACGGTTTCTAGTCATCCCTTTTGTAGTTTCAGTTTACAGAATGTCTTTTTGGGCCCACAATATAGATGTAATTAATGTAACCTTCCCAGAATTCTCTACAGCCTAGAGTTTTAATTGAACAAAAAAACTGTGAATGTCTGTTTTTTTTTACCAATTAATTCGGGGATGGTACTGATCCTAAGGATTTCACAATGTATTGAGCAGGCACTGAATAAGTCTTTTCCATACCTTTTTAATAGAGATATACAAAACGCATTGGGGCACCATGAATGTAGGATACAATTCATTTTAGCGAACAGTGAACTTATAGACTTTATTCTAGAATGATGGAGGATGTTTTAAAGCACCAAAAGAAACGATTTATATCTCAGCGCAAACCCAGACTGGTATATCAGCAGTTTATAATGGCATGCTAGGATGCTGTACCGCATTTCTTCAAACTTGACACCTGTCTAAGAAAAATACAAGGTCGTATGATGACATCAGAAAATAAGTGAATACCAACTTCCACAACAACCAGCTAAAAATGCAAGAATACCCATGAGAAAATTATACCCATGAGAAATACCTAGCCGTAAATGATCCTAAGAATAAACCATTAAATACTTTTTTCATATCTTTATTCATAAAACAACAATGTTACAGTTTCTTAAGGAATACATTCTGTACCATTTTTAATAAAAGAATAATAAAAATATTTTTATAAAAAAGCTAGCACTTATATTAAAAAATCAATCTTCACCGCCACCTGTAGTATCCTTCATCCAAACACCATTCCTGCGTTTGCCCCAACCATTCTTGAGCTTTATTTTGGGAATCTTTTGCCATAAACTGCAATCACAATCCAGGCCGATATTTACCGTAACATAGAACTTCTGACCCATCTCTACGGGCCCCCTCTTTTCCCATTCCATAGGGGTATTTTTGAAGCTTGGAATCACCCTGGACCAATCAACACTATACTCAAGTTCGTCCATACTTTGGTTCACACTAGCATCATAAAATCTTTGGAAACTAGTCACCTCTGCGCTGTTTTGGTCGCTCGGAAGACACGTCACGCTTGCAGTATGTATACGGTAACCATTTTCCCACCGCACGCCTTCTTTGGTAGTGGCAGGTGGAAACTCATGTTTTTCTGAGACGTTGGCATCCATACAAGTGGAGTATTTTCTCAAAAACGCCCGATGCTTGGAATCCTGTCTGGTCAAATACCACATTCCGCTCTTTGTCACCTGGAGACCACCTTTGGCTGATAAAAAGTACAGTAATGCATTGCATGCACTTCCAATACTATTGCCGGCCATATTCACTACATACAGCGGAGCGTTTGGGGAGCCTAGTTCCTGGTTTGTATTGGAGGTGTGGACATGGCTGATTGTTGCATCGGAAAATATCAGGTTTCCCATTCTACGTACACAGTCATCATATTCTTGGGCCTCGCCTTCATGGAGACACATTCCGCTTAGGCGAGAACTGACGTTGACACTGGTTAGTTTATCGAAAGCTTCTTCTTCGTATTCCGAGGGGCTCATGCCATTTGGATACGTTATGTCCCGCCCCAAAATAGTATCGGGGATATAGTTGGACAACTGCCACTCGTCGTCACTGGGGATCTGCTCACTTAGTTGATTCCAGTTGTCTTGGAACGTCTCCAGCTCTAGCCGGCCGTAATATCTGTTTGGCTCCACGAATGCTAACGATGGTTCATCAGACTTGGTTATGTTATTGTATAGATCCAAACTTGCATGCATCATTTTACCGAACAGCTTGGCCTGGGCTGGTGCTAGCTGGTTTCTGTATGTCAGCAAGGTTTCTGCAAAAGATGGGTTGCACAACTTCCTGAACTTAGCCAACGCTCTGGGTCCGCGGGCATCGAGCCATGCCATCGATTCTGCATAAGCATCTGACTCCATACTTTTGGCATTCCCATTAACCAAATACGCCAGCGACTTCAAGTCCATCTGCTCTTCCAGGGTGTATGTGTAGAAGTGGCGCTGAATGCCGGTGAATATCTGCCGACTGCATTTTCTTACCCCGGTGATGTAATCTGCTGACAGTTTGCTGGCATTTCCTAGGCCTTGTGTTTCAACAACTACGTACAAATATGAGAGGAGCCTCCGGGCCTTAAGTAGTTCAGGGTATTCCACGCCAAAGATGGCGTCCAAACTGTTGATTTTGTTCTGGTCCCGCTTCTGAGACTGGTCCGGGTAGAAGTACATGTTTGTGCCGTCACACTGGAGCGTTGTGGCCGATTTGTAGCACTGAATGTTGTCTTCAAATTCACTAAAGCTGGGTTTATTATAATTCAAAAGCCACAACACCGAACCACCAAGCCCCACGTCCTTTTTATACCATTCCTCGGTATACCGGATGTCACTTTGCTTCATCCATGCCACCCAGTCTTCTTTGTTATTATATACACCGTAAAAGCATTTGGAGGACTCATTGAACTTTGACTCAGAAAACCTCAGCTGGTTAATCTCGCCTATAGACAAAAACCCCGGAGTGTCTGTAACGTCCCCGGCCGCTGTCTTGGCATAGGGACCTTGGAATGGGCACTTGTATGATGTGCAGGCTTTGTCTGCCAGTTTAAAGGTCCTCCCATAGTTCGCCAATCCACCATATACCTTTGTTGTATCGATTCCAGATTTGACAATCATTTTCATTGCTCTTTCCGTCAGTGCTCGGTCATTGTGACACCCTATACCAGTGTGTGGCCTCCCATAGTCCCACTGGCCTACGTAATCATGAGCCATCAAATTGAAGTAGTCCACGACCCCATCCAACTGCTTGAGGGGAAACCCTTTCAAGTACCCGTAAAGTGGAGGTATCGCCACGGAAACAGTCTTCTCTGGAAGCAAGTCTTTGATGTGTTTGAGTAGCTGGGCATACATGTGACCATCTGTAGCATTACCCTGGGGAATATTAGGGATATCTGTGGCTTCCGGGTACTGCCAGTCAAAATCCACCCCGTCCAGACCGTTGCTGTTGACAAACTGAAGCACATTTCTGGCAAAGACTTCTCGGTATTTCTCTGACACTGCCTGCCGCATAATGTTGTAGGTGGAAGGACTGGAGGAAAAGTGCCACCCACCAAAACTCACCACTCGGCGTGCACCACTCAGCTTGAGGAAATCACCAAACTGTCGACCCACTTCTATGGACAGATTCTTGGTTATCTTGGCGTAAGCATAGTGCACGGTATCAAAGCCATGGATCTCCGCCACTGGCATGTGGAGACCACCGTCGGTGTCTAGCCAGTAGGCAGCTTTTTTAAAACTGCTCGGCCTGACGGTGGGCAAATGCCCATACCCACAGTTGGAGTAACACCCATTTGTTCCAGGTGGACCAATTTCGGGTGTCACCTGACAAAAGGCGGGCGTTACTCCGCAAAATCCGTTGTCACTACAACAAACGTTATTTCTACACTCGGCATCATACAAATCGCCTGGTGCTAGTGGTCCACACTCTGCGTTTGGACTGGGATTTGGTCTTGGTGGAGTTCCCCCACTTACGCATATGGGCTGTTGTGGAATTAAGTGGCCACACCCTCTCCAGCCATAAGTGTTCCTATTAAACTGTTCGATATCCGCTTCCTTAAGGGGCCAATATCTGGCCATGAGTATTCGGCAAGTATCGCCTTTTCTAATGTAGTGCGTAGCACATGTTTTGTTTGCGTTGGGTGGTGGTCGAAAGTCTGGCGATATGCCTTCGCTATAACAATAAGGTTGCTCAGTGACCATACCACCCAAGTCTATACCGGGATTGAATGCTCGCAAATACTCATGGACATTTCCGGCTGGCGGTTTGTTCGCTTCCAATCTATTGAAGTTGCATTTTCCTGCTTCAACATCATTGGACTCGGGCTTCCGCTTATTATGCGGCAGGTAACAAATGGCTACCACATTACTGGGCTTTGTTGAGTTGGCCTCGGTGTAGCTTTGCCCAGCGGACCACAGCTTGACTGCCTTTTGGGCCTTTTGCAGACCACGCGTGGTGAGGATGATCCCAAAGCCCTGCATTGCATTTTCATGCAGAAACTCATAGTATATTTCTTCGGGCATTCCATTGTGCTGAATGTGATCGATGACATCGGGAAGGACGTTGTTCTGGAACCCGGAGTTCTGCACCATGGATCCTACCCACATAAACCCAGTCAAGGAACCATACCGTGCTTGAAAGGATTGTCTGTGGGGATATTCACCCAGCCATTCCTTGTAAAAATCGAGGATCTTGAGGGCGTGCTGTTTGCGCTGCGGTGGAGTATCTTCCGATCCGGAAAATGAAATTTTAACCGACGATTCGAGTTTGCTTGAATCTTTACATCCTTGGTCTGTTATATGAAGGTATTGGGGTCCTGTTTGTCTTGCACTGGATACGGCTACCATGAGCAGTAGGAACAGTGTAGTTTTCATGGTCCTTTAGTTAATTAACCCTCTATTATTCTTGATGTTTTATTTTGCCTGAAATACTTTTAAACGCGTGTCCGATTTGAATAGTTCCGATTTCTTCAAAGAAGTTTGCTAAACTAAATGGATTTTTCGACGGAGGCTGCTTATATACCCGCACAGTTGCCGATAAGTGTTGATTAATTCAACTTGTGTTTGTGTGGCTGGAAATGAATAATACTTGAAGATCCAGAAAAAATATGTTTTATTGATAAGAAAGTGGCGTGGCTTTAGTAGATACGTATTGTGGTATGGTATAATTTCTGAGAATTGTATTTCAAATGTGTGATTTGATTTCTTATCTTTCTGGGAAGAATTTTGAAAAGCAGTTTTGCCTTAACAAAAAACTGAATACTACGAAAGCTTTCTGTTGTTATCTGAAGAACATGTCCAAACGTGTTTCAGCAGAACCCAATAAATCTCCTTTCTAGGAGTCGTACCCCCATCTAAATGACATCATTGATAACGTCAGTTAACATGAATGTTTTCAGGAAATATGATTTTTTTTTCTTTATTGATGCCACAACTTTGAAACAATATCTGACCCTTTCGGTATAGTAGTCCGCAAATATTTCATCACTAGCAACCATGTATGTTTGTTTGATGCATACGTTCAAGGTTACGGAAATTTCATGATAATTCCAGTCAGTAAATTGCACCGAAGTTATTGCTGGAAGAAAAACCGGGCTTATCGAGTTTAACCCAGCGAAAACAGGGTTCAGTCATAACTAAGGCCATTGAGGGTGCACCTTAACTTAGACTTTTACACCGAATGCACATGCTGGCTGGGTGATATTCTTGCACAAAAAGAAGTTTCAAAAGCGTTCATGGTTCGTGAAAGATATTTAACTGAATACTGATTGCGATACGAGTAAAGTGGAAACTTCTTACCTTCATGAAGAGTTTTCGGCGAGGTGAACCAATTTTACCGGAATTTCCTCCTGACAGAAAAGCAGTTCATTTGGTTTAATCGGGAAAAGATAAGCTGATATTGAAATCCACTAATTCTAAGATGTAAGAGCGGAAGCTGAGCCAATATCGATCAACCTGTTAACTATGTGTCTGCGTAAATTGGGAGTGGCCTAACATATGCGATGACGTATTCAAGCGCAGCTTTCAGAATAAAACCAGCGCCTTGTTTCCAAGTTTTATGAACGTTTTTGATATCGATCGAGTAATCTACACGTTTTTCCCTAAACAAGATATAGCCTACAATAATAGTGTATTGAGGATCAACCTTATGAGTCATGAAATTCCCATAATCAACAGGCTCACCAAATATTCACATCGATGTACTATTTTAAAGGTTTTTCCACCAGCAAACAATCATTGGCAATTATATGAAGACCAGTCTAGAGTCTCAAACTATGGAGGTACTATAAAATGCACCACTGGATAATGGAAAATTCAAAGTACCTGGTCATTGGAACCGACAAGGCCACAAAACATGCAAAGTGGTACTGGCTATAGCGATTTCTGGATTAGCAAAATAGGTATACCCTAGCTAGCCATGACACCAATTCTGTATCAACAATGTGGAAGTACCGATGAGGCTAGTGGGTGAACAGCATAACCGTAAAGGAAAAATGGTTAAAAACTTCAAAAAGGAAAAGTCCACAGACAACCCTTACTGGCGGGATGCCAATTCTGGATCCCAGACAGGTTTCCCAAAACGAATCCCAAATATCATCATACAGTACCTACAAACCAGGAAATATTACAGATAACGTTTCTTCTGGAAGGGCAGGGAAGACCCCAATTAGGAAATCTTACATCGATAAATTCCAGATCGGTATATTACTTGGGCCATGTATTGCATACCTCGAGTATGCGTAATATGTAACGGTGTGAAAATATATGTGATGAAAGCGCAGGTGTTGTACTGGAGTGTAGCAATAAGAGGTGCGAATGAAATCCAACGTCAAACTTCCTCTTTCACAAATCCTTAAATGGAAAAGTGCCTCTACATAGTTTTTGTTTAAACCAACACTGGCATATATGTGACGCCAGTATGTGGTCCACCGCACGTATATCTTTTGTAATAAATCCACCATGAATAATGAAGGATCTACAATAAAATGGCTAACAAAACACCACGTATAGTGTCCCTCCAATTCTTGATGAACCAATGACAACTTCAGGCATACTTCTGCGAGACTATTCAATGTATGAACCTTAGTCGTGGTAGCAGATATTCGACTTGGGTTACATGGGAGAGTGTCCCCAACCAGTAAAGACCATTTCCACAGGCCTGGGACTTCATGAAACATCCTTCTTGCCAACTAAATTACCGCATACACTCGGCTAGGATCCATCATCTGAGCTGTTAAGAGATATCACATAAAACCATGTATCGAACGTGGTCCAAATCGCGGCAATTTGTCAAATAAAGATTCTCCCATATAGGTTGTCATCAATGGCTTGACCGGTTTCCTTACGATTCTTTATTAAGCGTAATTTCAATCGCGTTTGACACATCTCCCAAATGGAGAAACTGTTGGTGTTGACTCCTTCCAAAGCACATTGATTCGATCCGGTGGCCCGTGTCATCTGGCCTCCTACTGCCCTAGGGCTAGCATACCAGCCAACCCAGGTGCATGTACTGAAAATAGCGGCCAGTGTCATCAAAGTGCCGTAATTTAGGCCAAAGGGGATACTTTTGCATGTGCTCCAACTTCAGTAGAGAAATGTTCATCTCACAGTAAGAAATCTTCAACTGACGAGACTCAGGAGCCACTGGTCCTCGGTAATAGTCCAGCTACACATACTCACCCTGCCTTGCTTCATCAAACCGTTGGGCTGAGTGCCTACCTCCTATTTGATTAAATTTCCATGGATTGGACCTGGTCACCAATCATGCCTGCCCATTTATGGCTGCGGTATTTTTGTTTTCAAAAGAATATTAGGGTATGGGAGAGGAACTACCATGTTCACAATTGTATTTAAGCAGAGAATGAAGGTTTTTGGTACCCCACCGAAAACAAGCGGGACATACTCCGGTAGACAGAATAAGATATCCAGGTGGAGTACATCACAGTCCAACATAACCGAGTCACCTTCAAAAACTATCAATTTCTGTAAGATCCTGTGTTCACCTGCAACAAGCTACATTGAGAACCCAAGAAACAATATCAAAGAAAATAGACCCAAGCTAAAATACAGTCTATAAAGCATCTCACTTACCTGAAAGGCACCTGTTTACAAATTCCACAATCAGCATAGGACAAACTCTAAATTCACTGATGGCAAAGTCAAACTGCTAATTTCACAATCCGTTGGTGCAAAAAGCATTTTAGTGATTCTATCAACACGCCATTGGGAAAGCATTCGACTCTTAATATTATGGGTAGCACCATGAAAAAGAGCCATAAACCTGGTTTTACAAGCAACCACCATATCATAGGGACTCATGTATGATCGGGCGGAAAGGACATATGTAGCCCCAGTACCCCGTTCAAATTTAGGCGGTCCAATTTGGTCTTAGTTCTTGTAAATCAATAGGTATCAATTTATTGGCACACCTTGCTGCAGTCTCCTTCATACACCCAGTCTAGTTTCCGATTCTAGCAAACTTTCCACTTTTCCCCCTGGGGGTGAAATTTTTCGTTTCTGGAACACTTTATTATACCTGTGTAATGGAGTGTTTCTGGGGTACCTGGTGGAGACGAATCTACTGAGACTGTCGAAAGACCTTTCCCTATTGCATTTCTGGGATTTCACAACTCTAATACTTTTGTGCAAGAGGTTCGGATTTAAGGGTGTGTGCCCTTTGTTTCATTTACCTGAGATTCAAAGTGACCACACAGTGGCCATTTTGTATGGGGGAAGCCTTTGGTACCATCGAGTCAATAATGTGATTCACCATGGAATAAACAGTAAATGGTATGTCAGTGACCAACCTGTACGCTTGTATTTTTTGTTACAATCTATCAGAACTTAAAATAGTGTCCAAGACTTGTCCGTTCTGTGTGTGCAAGAGTTCCGGCAGAAACTCACGTTCAATACAAATTTAAATCTTGTAATACTGGTTGCACTCTGCTTGAAGGAAAGAGTTCCATACTCCAATGCTTCTATAGTGATGATTATTTTGTACCAAGACTATCCTCGATGACAACGTATTACGTAATCACATCAGACGGGTCGTCTCACTGAATTTCAACCAAAATCAACATTAATTCCTGTTGCACAGATATTTTGTTTTGCTTAATACATCCGGTTATAGAATTGAGAGAAAATACTCGCCAAAAAACTGTAGGCATGATTGATAAACCAGATACAATCCAGGGATACACAAAGGTGGCACTTTTTCTAATTATTTTAATGTACGAGGACAATGTATCAACGTACTAGGCAGTGGTGGCCCTAGGGGGGATCTTGTATGAGTCATAAAAAATATGTGAATATAATTTTTGTTCTTCTCAGATAACAATCAGGGCAGGTAGCAATCTCTTAGGTTAGCGATCTGTTAGAATGTTGAAGAACCCGATAGAAAAAGCTTCCACCGACTTTTCGCACGTTAATCCACCACAGCAATGTTAGACAGTATGAGTCAGCACATGCCATGCGCGAGGACTGCTTTTTCACTTTTTCAACAATTGTTGGTGCTTAAACCACCACCAGAATCCATAAACCCACGGGCAAAGCGAATGCCTCCTTAAGAACACGTAACGTGCTGTTTTGGGTAATTTTGTCCACACAAACCAACCGTTACCGTAATGGCCGAGGTAGACAAAAAACCCCCAAATGACGCATCTCTGCTGCTCGGCGCCACGTCGCCGGCCCCGGGAATTGTTACCTCAACTATTTCAACACGCACAACCGATTATCTACTCTATCTTCAGGCAGACTCTATCGAAGTAATCCATCTGAGAACCCTTTTTTGGTCTCGGGAAATACCACTAGCTGATCTTTTTAGTTTTGAGAAGCGCCCTGGGAGAGTTGCCTTGAAGTCTCTCTAAAATTTGAAATTGTTTTTTTTTTTTTTGGTGTTTTTCCTTTTCCTTTTTTTTTCCTTTTCATGTGTAAACACATCACACTGCACATTAAGTCAAACTTTGTTGCTTCATTTCCACCTGCCGGCCCGCAGCCAACGTTGTCTTCGACAACCACCCAGGGCCTCTCGTAATAGGGCAATGGTGAGATGTAAATGACCGCAGCTCGAAGGGACACCACTGGGGGAAATCTCTGGGGGAAATCTCTGGGGGAAATCCCTGGGGGAAATCACCAGATCACTAGGAGGCCACTTTCCAGTATCATTTTTTTCAATTCCAATATATTCAACGTTCAAAAAATCTTCAAAACTACATTCTAGGAGCCACCAAAACTTTCACTGATAAACGGTAGAAAAAAAAAAAAACATCTCTTGCAAAACACCTTTTCTTCTCAGGCCGGGCAGCGGATGGCGCATCTCAAAGCCATGTCATAACTGCCGCGGCGGTAGCATCCAACGGGCTCTATTTAACGTGAGAGGACGCCGCACGCCATAGCAAAAGCGCAAAACCGTGCGCCAAATTGCCTGTTTCGGCACACGGCTCAGATCAAAAAAAAAGGGCCAGAATCTCGACCGGTGGTGTTGCAGAGTGGTTGGTGGCCTATCAATCTGCCTATTTATGTCTCTTTATGTACCTACTTGATGAACCCCCCATCTTCTCGCACACACCTGCCATTGCCGGCACCTTTCGTAAACAAATTGCGCGCCGCGCTGTTGCAGTTGCGCTTTTGGCGTTGGCGCTGTTCGAATTCCGCCTTAGCCCTCTTGGCCGCTGACGGATTCTTATATATTGGGCCATACCCGTCAATTCGAAACGATGAAAAATATCTCCAAACCAAAATAAAACACCAGTGTCTAGAATGGTGAAACAAGCTCCTTTTGCCGTGGAACAGTTCATGGATAAGCATGAGACCAACATCGTCCACAACATGGGCGAAACATGCGTGGACTCATTGACTATTGCCGAGATTCTCCAAAATGATGTCCAGGCCACTGAACACCTCTCGGCTGACCTTTTGTCCAAAAAACTCACTTACGGCCATATCAAGGGCTCGCCTGAGCTTCGTGGTGCAATTGCATCGTTGTACGAGGGCTCTGGGGTCACTGCCGAGGATGTGGTGGTGACCAACGGTGCCATTGGGGCCAATTTCCTCACGTTTTACACGGTGGTGGAGCCCCAGGACCATGTGGTGGTTGTTCTGCCAAGCTACCAGCAACTTTCGTCTGTTCCCGAGATGTTTGGAGCTCAGGTGGACCTTTTCCATATCAGAGCCGAAGATGAATACAAGCCCAACCTTTCGGAGCTCCGGACATTGATCACCGAGAAGCAAACAAGGCTTTTGGTCATCAACAACCCCAACAACCCCACCGGGTTTGTGTGGGAGAATGATATTCTCGGTCAAATCGTGGCGTTATGTAAAGAACACGATGTCACCATATTGTGTGATGAAGTCTACCGCCCATTATACCATGTTGACACAGCTGAGCCGATCAAATCGATTGTTTCTTTTGGATACGATAAGACAATCTCCACGGGGTCGATGTCCAAGGCGTTCTCGCTTGCCGGATTACGTGTGGGGTGGATTGTGACGAAAAATGCCCACCTCAGCAGTGGGTTCTGGGAAAAACGTGACTACAACACCATTTCCGTGCTGATGTTGGACGATTATGTCGCAGCAAAGGCCCTTCAAAACTTGGACCCCATTCTTGAGCGTAACCATCGTATTTGTCAGGAGAATTTGGCTGTATTGCAAAAGTTCATTGATGATCATCACGACAAAGTCTCGTGGGTGCGTCCTCGGGGTGGCTCCACGTGTTTTGTCAAGCTCAACATTGGTGTTTCCACCATGGAATTTGCCGAGAAGTTGATTGAAAAGTATGGAGCTTTGGTTGTTCCAGGTGAGGTGTTTGGAATGGAAGGATGGCTCCGTATTGGTTTTGGCAACTCTACCGATGATATTTCCGGGGGTCTCGCGTGCTTGGGAAAGTTGCTCGAGGAGTATTAGCAGTGTTTGGGTTATTTGTTGGGCGATGTTACTCGGTCGTTTTAGATTATGACTTGCTGTTTAGAAGATTCGTGTATTTTTCCAATCACACCCGTGTGCTCACTATTATGTAAGGTATTGTAGATATCCACGTTTGTTTGAACAGCTGGGAAATAATCCTGGGGTTGGAGCCACAAAGGACATTTAATGAAAAGGGTTGGTGTGGGGGGTGCTCCGTGAAATCGTAAATCAATTAAACGGGTGGACCGGAATTCTGAGCTGGATACATATCCCTAGTGTGTTTTTATACTCGATCGAGTGCTACTGAAAAGGTGGAAATACGGTTAATAACTCACAGGTTTGGACCATATCGAAGGAGACATATATCCTAGACCCCAGGCTTGTTCAGGTTTAATGTTCCTGGTGGGTGTTTAACGAGGGTTCCTTGGTGCCTTATTAACACAGACAATATATAAGTACTCATACGTTGCAATTGAAGACTTGACTTTAGTCGTACTTTGAAAATGACCCCACGCTAACCTACCCTTCAAAGGGTTATTGTAGGACTTTTTCTTTATTTTACGCTAGTGAGTTGGTGCAGTGTGTAACAGTAAAGAGAAAACTGGCCATATGATGGGAGATCATGCCAAAACAATGGAAACCTAATATTATATGCATGAAATCAGTTCTGGTGTATTTCCCCGCCATATATTCTGTTTATCCACTTACTCTGGTTTCAATGTTCCCTCCTATTCTTCCTCCGGACTGACATGTACCCTCTATAGCCTAGGATACTCGGAGACTCGTCCAGACTTGCACTTGAAAATATTCACTTCGGCCTTTTTTCCCAGTTTCATACGTTGGTAAACAGATTTGCGTGTCACTTTCTATCTTTATTCCCATGGTGTTTTATGATTGGCTTACAACCCATATAAGATTGGCTTTATTAGACATACTCTTGGAGCCTAGTTCTTGCCAAATATCCAAATATCCAAATATCCAAATATCCAAACCCATGCGGGGTCCGGCTTCACCTTCTTACGTTATCTTTATTTGCTCTATCCCTCGGATATACTCGATTTATATCTTTCGGTGTATAATATACTGGGCTATTTTTTCCTCCGCCATTAATAAACATACCACAGGCTAATTAAACATCCGCGTGAGTCAGGAAAAAAGAAAACGTTCCACCTTGTGTTAACATCTGCCCATCAAATAAATTGAAAAAATAAAAATAAAAAAAGATTTAGTCCCATTCAACCTTATTTTTTTAATACACCATTTTTAATATCTCCCTTCTTCTCCCTTCTTGTCCAGCGCCCTCCATACCCCAACCCCACATTACTAATATTTCGCATCTGGAACCGCAGGCTGCTCCAAAGTTCAAACATCTAGTCGCACCCCAGGGCCCATACTTAACATTCGCACCGCACCACCCCAACATCGACGGGCGAAAAAGTCACTCGCAGCCAGCACTAAACCAGCCTTTTTCCACCACGAAACCCCGCACAAAAAGAGGATTTTGTTAACAACACCCCGTTTTTTTTCCTGGAAAATGTTTCGTTCCCAGACCTCCCGTGCGGTGGCCCGCTCGAAACTTGCCGCCCCCGTGCGCAAGTTGGCGTCGTCTGCCTCCCAAGCAGAACTCTTAAGCAAATACCCCGTGGGGCTTTCTGTACATGGATTTGCCATTGAAAACGTCCAGGCGGTGCCTGAATTCTCGCTTGTGGCAGTCAAATTGAAACACGCTCGCACCGGGCTGCAACACTTACACTTGGCGTCGGCTACCGATAAAAACAACGTGTTTTCGGTGGCTTTCAAGACAAATCCGCCCGACGCCACTGGCGTGCCGCATATTCTCGAACACACCACGCTCTGTGGCTCGTACACCTATCCTGTTCGAGACCCGTTCTTCAAAATGCTCAACCGGTCGCTCAGCAACTTCATGAATGCCATGACTGGCCACGATTACACCTACTACCCATTCGCCACCACCAACAGAAAGGATTACGACAACTTGATGGCCGTATACCTCTCCTCCGTGTTCGAGCCTATCCTCTCCCATGAGGACTTCATGCAAGAAGGCTGGCGCCTCGAACACGCAGACTTGGCCGACCCCCACAGCCCCATAGAATTCAAGGGTGTGGTGTATAATGAGATGAAGGGCCAATGCTCCAACACTGCCTACTTATACTGGATCAAATTCCAAGAAGCCATCTACCCGGAGCTCCAAAACTCGGGTGGTGATCCTGCCAGCATCTTAGATTTGCAATATGAGGACTTGGTGGACTTCCACGCGTCCAACTACCACCCTTCCAACGCAAAAACCTTCACTTACGGAACTTTTGCGTTGGCTGACCATCTCCAGAAATTAAACGAGCTTTATGCCAATTTTGGCTCCCGTGCCAGAAAGCCTGATGTCAAACAGTCGATTTTCCAGACCCATCCTTCTCAGAAATCGCATGACGTGACTGTTTCTGGGCCCCTTGACTCAATGACCCTGAAACCCATCGAAGAACAATTCAAGGCTTCCGTCACGTGGTACTTGGGCAATGCTCTTGACGGAAACTCTCACTATGAGCTTTTCAAGTGGAAAGCACTTCTGTCGTTGCTTTTTGATGGTCACAATGCGCCTTTCTATCAGGAATTGATCGAGACTGGGTTTGCCGAGGATTTCCTGCCCAACACTGGACTCGACCAAACCACAGCACTTCTCTCGTTCACTGTGGGCGCCACCAGTCTCTCGGAGGAAAAGTCCCGTGGTCTTCACCATAAACTCACTGAAATCTTGAAGGAAAAGGTTGTTCCTGAGCTCGAAAAGGGCGAAAACAGTCTGTTCCACGACAGAATCCAAGCCATCCTCCATCAGTTGGAGTTGAGCTTCAAGAAACACAAGCCAGACTTCGGCTTGGGCTTGCTTAACTCGTTGGTGCCCTCGTGGGTCAATGGCCTGGACCCATTCAAAGCGTTGCAAGTTCAAAATATCCTCAATCGATTCAAGGAAGAATACCTGGCCAACGGTTTGCAGATGTTCCAGGAAATGGTTGAGCGCTCGCTTCTTGACCCTTCTACTCCAACTTTCAAATTCACCATGGTCCCTGATGCTAACTATAATGACGCACTTCTTGCTAAGGAGAAGGAGACACTTGAGTCACGTGTTGAACAGCTTTCCGAAGAAGACAAACAAATGATCTACGAAAGAAGCCAGAAATTGTTAGAAAAGCAGCAACAAACAGAAGACGTGTCAGTTCTCCCCACTTTGACCCTCAAGGATATTCCTAGACAAGGAGACCATTACGACGTGTCTTTCAGTAAAGTCGCCGGCTCTGGGGCGACGATCCAAAAGCGTGTTACCAACACCAACGACTTGATTTACGTGACGGCGAAAAAAGACATTTCCTTCCTCCCCGAGAGACTCTATAAGTACCTTCCCTTGTTCAGCACTTGTTTGACCAACTTGGCAGGAACTGACTCCACCTCCATCACCGAGTTGGAAACCAAGATCCAACAATTGACCGGAGGCATTAGTTTTTCTGCAAGTGCCAAGACTGATGCTTATGATTTATCCAAACCAAAACTTAGATTCATCCTTTCTGGAATGGCGCTCGAGGAAAAGTCTAGTCACATCTACGAGTTGTGGGCCGATATTTTGCACAATACAAGATTCTCCACTGACGATGTTGTGATCGATAAGCTTAACACTTTGGTTAAGAACTTGGCGCAAAACCAATCCAACACCATTGCCGACCGTGGCCACTCGTACGCAAGTGCATACAGCAACTCGCAATTGACCCCTACCAAGTACATCAACGATCTCCTTGGAGGTGTGGGCCAAGTTCAACTTGTTTTGGAAATGAACAAGAAGCTTGAAGAGCGTGGTAAAGATTACTTGAAGGACGAGCTCATTCCGATCTTACAGGAACTCCGCACTCTTTTGACGCAGGGCTTTCTTGGAATCCAATGAGAAGGGCTTCAGCTATAATCTTGTAGGTGGCAAGCAAGGGGTTGCGCAGAACGAGAAGTACATCGAAGCTTTTGATGCCAAAGTGGCATCCAATGGCCAACAACTCGGTAATGTTCTTGATGGTGTAGCGTCTTCGTTCGAGCCTAGCACCATCTCCAAGACGATCTTGAACTTGCCATTCCAGGTGGGATATGCCTCATTAGCTAAGCTTGGGGCTCCGTACGCAAGCAAGGATGGTGCCACCCTACAGGTGTTGTCGCAGTTGATGACTTTCAGACACTTGCATTCGGTTATCAGAGAAGCAAATGGTGCTTACGGAGGAGGATTGAACTATGATGGGTTGGGAGGTACTCTCAATTATTACTCCTACAGAGACCCTAACGCGATCAAGTCGGCACTGGCATTCGAGACAAGTGCGCAGGCGGCCAAGGGCTATCTCACCGAAGGTAAATGGGACGAGAAGGCGTTGCAGGAAGCCAAGTTGGCCATTTTCCAGAGTGTGGATGCCCCCAGCCATATCTCCAGTGAAGGTGCTGCGCTTTTCCTCGATGGCATCAGCGACGACATGAGACAGGAGAGAAGAGAGCGGTTCTTGGATGTCAGTCTCCAAGACCTCCAGGATGCCAATGAGAAGTATTTGGTGAATGGCAGTGCCAACGTGTTCACCGTCTTGGGTGAAGCCAAGAGCTTGTCTGCCGACGACACGTGGACAGTCAAGTCTTTTTAACGCATGAACAGGGAAGAGTATGATCTCTACGTGGACCTTATCTTGTACATAGACTCCCACGTCAAGAATCATCTCTTACGAAATGATTTATAGATTTTTCAGTGTTCGAGAGGATAGAAATGGAGATGACCTCAAAAGATAGACTTTATTGTAATAATGAAGAAAATGATTATATGACTCCACCTAGGATTCAAAAATAGCGGACTCTCTTGTTTGTCTATGTTGGGTATGAAAATCTTACATGGACTGTTATCCCAGTCACAATCTTCTTCTTTTTTGACGTATATTTCTATTTGCTGACATTAGTCAAATCCCTCCCTTTGTGATATCATTCCGAGCGTAACGAAGATGCTCACGTTTATATATTTACAGATATTTCAGAATTCCCGGTATTTTCAGATGTGTTAGCCCTCGAGACTTCACCCCAAACTTCAACCCCAAACTTCAATCCGAGAAATTAACCAGAATGATGCCTTAAACACGGTGCGATCTGGTGTAGTCCTTAGGAGGAGCCTCGGGCACTTTTCTCTTCTTGGCCTCGGTGAAAAGACAGTGTCTTTGGGCCCGTGGATCATACAAGATGAGACTGAGACGTTGGGTGTGTCTGGGAATCTTAAACCACTTCTCATAACCGGTCTTGGCGGCAGAGACGAGTCTGACCATGGTTTGAGCGGACTTAGCTTTAGCCATTTTTGCGGTGGTGTTGGAGTGTTGGGGAAACGGTAAGGTTGAAAAATCTGAGAGCAGTTTGGTGATCAAAAAAATCATTTCCTGGTGTACGGGTGTGTGCTTTAGGCCGGGCCCTAGGGTGGGGTGGAGAAGCAAACGTGTTTAAATTGGGAAAGTCTATGTGGATATGAGTAAGGGATGTGATTCTGGTTGTTTTTGAAAAATTACGGCTAAATAAAAGGATTTTGGGTAGTTTGGGTTTAGCGGTGGTTGACGAAAAATTGGTCAAGATTGAGATTTCTCACAGTTTTTTCAGAGATAAAAAGATTTTGCAATAATTGTATAGAGTTTTTTTTTTTTCAAAACTTAATTTAAGTTGATAATACATTTGAAAAGAAATCACAGTACAACACATACCGGTTTCATGATAATTGGTTGAGGATTTTAGAAGCATGTATTCTGTTTATTGCAATGGTAGGTTTTTTCTCATTCGAGTGCTGCGCAACTGCCCTAACAAAGTGAACGTTAATCAACAAGACATATGTTCCTACTATCATGTAGTTTTCTGCTTTTTTTTTTTTTTTTTTTTTTTCTTTCTTTATAAAAAAAGCCGAAGACAGTTTTAAAATTAAAAAGATAAGGTTACTGTCCCTTGAAGAGCCCTTGTTGTGTCCAGAAATGTCCTACTATGTAATGTTACCTTATGAGAAAGTTTTAAGTTGCAACTATTTTCTTAAGCGGGGACATTTGCCCTCTTCAAGATGAACACTTATAAAACGCCGACCGAACCACAAATAGCACAAGCAAAATTGAAATATGAATAATCCGACTTGTGAATTTTACCAGAGTGAAGAATTGCACTTCTGAAGATGGTGTTGGTGCGACTGAATTATTTACACCGCCTGTCAACAGAGAATAAAATACACCTTATCATCGAAGTTCAACAAAACGCGTAGTAAATGCAATTTCGGTATATGCTAAAAATATTGCATACTATGTATATTCGGAAATGTTTCCCTTCATGGCAGTGGAAGTGTCCAAACAATTACTGCATTGGATATTTCGCCAGCATTGCATTATATTAATGCCCATACTCAGTCCAAAGATGGAGTCCAAGAGTCACCAACCATAGCTTCCACACTTATTTTCTGGACTGGTCATGCCATTTAAGCAGATTTGGAAAAATGCAAGCACTATCAGTTACTCTCGTGTCATTTTCGGGGGACGTGGGAATACCCACGTGACCAATATTGGCTCGAGTTTGGCAAACCAGCAGGGCCTTCATGCCAAAAAGGTGGAATTGACGATATGTTTGCTCAACAGATGAAAGTTGTCATTTGCATTACTGTATATGAGAATCCTCCGGGGGACCAACTTTTTTTTTTTCTTGAGGCAATATTTGACAACCCAAATGGCTTACAAAATTATCCTTCGAGCACCTAAGTGTCGGCACATCACTGGCACCATATGCATTATATAGAGACGTCATGAACAATACTACCCGATGTTCACCGATCACACGACACCACCATATGGCAAAATCCAAATCAAACGAGGAACCTCGTGATGGCATGATATAATCTAGCTTCAATTTGTTGAGTTTTGGCAGGAACCAACGAGGATTTACTTCCAGGAGAAACAGTCTGGCTTTAATTGGCTTCAATTATTTATTGAGCTTTTGGAGGAGTTGTGGTAAATTGTAAGCTTTTTTTATACACTTTGTGACTCCATAGCATGGCTGTAGAAACTGGCAGTATTATTTGAGACACTGACAATAAAATGATGGCTTCTTTCACAGTAATATTGCATCATACCCAAAAGCTTTGCGCGTGGCAGTGGGTGGGTGGGTGATTACTGAAAACCACTCCTTCAAACGTGCTGAAAATACAGCTTCTGCACTCCAAACCTTGAAACATACACTCAAAGAGCCCATTGGAAACCACCAGAACTATTACCCCAAATATTTACCATTCTTCAATGCCCCACCCGGTTCCGAAGGATATCGCTATATCCACTATCCCATCGCTATACCCGCCAATCCTGCAGGGCCCGCCCCACTTTGTTTTTTTTTTTTTTTTTCACCGCGTCCACTCCACGGTAGTGCACCCACTTGTTTCTTGATATACACCACAAGGTCGCGGCTCCCCATACAACCAAGTGGAAAAGCACCCGAAAAAACCACCCCCAACAAAAAAAAAAATATAACTTCCACAACCATGTTGACGTTTTCATGGCTTTTTCTTTCTGTTCTCGTGGCCCTAGCCGCAGCCTTGCAGCTCGAGGTGCCAGCACAGGACTCCGCCACCCCCGTGTGTATTCGGGACTTTGTCGGCAAAGACCAAGTGGTGGTGATCAACGTCAAAACCGACGGATCCAAGGGCGACGGCCAGAAGTTGCAGTTGACCGTGACAGATACATTGGGCAACCAGTTTTCTCGTAAAAACGATATCGTCAAGGATATCCGGGTGTCGTTCACCACGCACGACTCGGCTGCCATTGATATTTGCTTTACCAACTTCTTGGACCGTGGATACGGCGGACACCGTGACTTGTCGCGTGAAGTCAACTTGGAGGTCGAGAGTGGCGCGGCTGCTCGTGACTGGAATGCATTGCAGACCGCCGAAAAATTGAAGCCGGCCGAGGTGGACTTGAAGCGTGTGTACGAAATGACCAAGGAGATCACCCAGGAATTGCACTACTTGAAGGGCCGTGAGGAGCGGATGCGTGATACCAACGAGAGCACCAACTCGCGTGTCAAGTGGTTTTCCATCTTGATTGTGTTTGCCTTGATTGGCTTGGGCGTGTGGCAAATTCAGTACTTGAGACACTACTTCAAGGTGAAACATATCATTTAGGGTGCCACCAACCACAATACAAAATAAAATGAAACACGAGGAGAAGCAAAAAAAGATTTCCTAAACTTGTAAGTATACCCATGTCATGTGCAGATTGAATCCACTTCCACATGTGTAATTACACCACAGTAGCAACTAAACACAACCTACCCCACTCATCGTATGCCAAGCTGCCACTTCGCCATGTGGTGAAATACACACCTGCGGAGGGCCATCCATTTATCGACTTCCGCTCGTGTCAATGTGAAGGCCGTCTCGCACATCACATCCGAATGCACGTATCGGCCTTCAATACACTCAGCATACCCCTGCGACGCAAGCTCGTCCGCCCGCTGTGCCTTCAGTAGAATGGTGGTGAACCTCGACGCCACACCACCATATTTTAGTTCGTGCTGAGCAGTTTCTCTAAGCGAGCGATAGAAAAGCCTCTCTAGCAAGAACATGAGTTTTTCCCACTGACAAAACAAATCCTCCACACTTTTGAACCTGCGGTTAGAAACGATACTATAGTAGGTCTGGGGGTCAACAAGGATATCTTCCACTTGGGATTCAAACGTGCCCGGGTCAATGATGTAGTTGATGCCGGTGACTTCTCCAAGTAGACCGATGCAGATTTGCGTGTCCAAATCGGCCAAGCGCATTGTGCTGGATGAGGTGCTTGATAGCGTCAGGCCCACGACTTTGGCTATATCACTGGACAATTCCATCTCTAGTGTGTTCAAGAACATTTCAACATGCACCAACGATAGCCTCAGAAGATTCCTTACTACCTGGAGCACCAAGCTGGAGAGGCCCTCATTCACCAAGCTGGAGAGAGATTCTTCACGTTTGACCACTGGTTGCGCCTGCAGTAGTAGTGTAATGGTTTCATAGTGCACAAGAAGAAAAAGAAGTTGTACCCGGAGTGCCATCGAATGTTCATTGTCGTCGTTGGCGCACTCTGTTTTGCACCGACTATTCTGCACCACAGGGTCATTGTTGGTCAACATGGCCTCGCGCTGGTAGCATGGGTGGGGCGGGTTCTTGTAACGCACCCCTAGCCCGGCAAAAGCTTTGGTTACCGTCCGTTCATGCCACACATTTCGAGCGCCAAGGCCCAGTATAAGGCGTGCAACTATCGACGCCCGCAGACGGCCGTTGGCGGCACATTCCATGAGGTCAGAATGGCAGAAAGTGAAGAAGAGCGTTAGGAAATCCCCATTGGCCCGGTAGATATTATGCACGTTCGTCAGCAGCGAGTTGAAGAGGAATTTCTGGTACTCCGAACTAGTGTCTGCACACACTAAGGTCCACTCGAGAAGGTTCCAGAGATCGTAGTTGGTCGAGTTCAGGAGTTTCTTCAGAATCATGAAATCATCATATGCCTGGATTCGTTTCCAGGGAGGGTCTAGCGTCTTTTGTTTCTTGTCCTTGCGGTCGGCGCTAAAAGAAGATGGTTCCGAATCCAAAGGGGAGAATTTCTTTTCCAGAATTCGGTCCATCTTTTTTCTAGGGTCCAGCGGTTTGGGGGGAGATTCCAGGGTTGCAATTGAGTCCGATTTCTGCTCTGTGGTGGGGTCCAGTTCCGAAGTAGCTTGTAGGTGCGGCATGTTTTGAAAAAGAGCCGCTGCCTCGCCCATACCCGAAGCTTTTGAGGTCAATTCAGATAGAGAAGCCACAGATTTGTAGGGCATATCCGGCAGGTACATTTTGAGGGCTATTTCCGGCAGCATTGACTCGTCCATGGCCCCTTCCGCGTCGTCAGAATCACTGATGACTTCCACGGCAGTAGGGGCCACGTCGCCGCCAGAAATTTCGGGGTTAGCATCCCCTTGACTTTGCAGGTATTCCTGGGATTCGGCGATGTCGTTTTGGGACTTTCGGACCCGAAAATAGTCTTCCACATCCGGTTTGTGCCGGAGGAAAAGCAGCGTGATGCCAGTGCGGAGAAACGTGCCCAAAACCGCAGACAAATTTGCCTTTAACGTCTGTATGGCAAGCAGATCTGCACTACCATACACAAGCACCGCATAGCTATGGAGGATTTGCCGGCTGCGGTCTTGAAGAGAATGCTTAAATACCCAATTGTCGTACTCTTGGTTGATCAGCCTCAAGTACTCCGAAGTGTTACCGACATATCCGTGGGACAGGTCATGCGACCAATTTGACTGGGGGCATCGTGCAGTCAACGTGAAGAGAAGTTGTAGGATGATTTCCGAGGGCACGGAGCAGAAAACAGGCTCCAAAAGCGTGTTCTCCAAATGGAAGAGAAGTTTAGCAAACTGGTTGGTATTATTGAAGTTGACATTTTCTTCCGACGCCAACTGTGCTAGCTCGTCAAGGAGCAGATCGGTGTACTTGGTACATGCATCCACCACCTGACGGTTGTCTGCTCTTGACACCGAAATTTCCGTGGTTTGGGTCATCTGGGTGGTGCTTCAGTGTGGAGTAATTACGGTTAGAGGGACTGGGATGGGGCTGGTCATGTGACTGGCCAACAAAAGGCGAGGGCCGGTTCTGAAAGTGCGCGTCTTGGAAAGGTGAATATTTGCAATCCAGATAATTTAAGTAAGGGATGTATTGTAGTTGCTGGGGGCAAGTTTTTTAAGATATTGGGTTTTACGCGAATGTTTATTTTGTTTGTTTTTTTTGTTTTCCTTTTTTTTTTTTTTTTCTTTTGGTTTTGCTTTCACCTGGTTGGGTCTTGATGTATGGTGAGGTGAGAATGCCGCAGTGAGGATTTTCGGCATTATACCAAGTATACGGGCCAAATTGAAAGGGGGGGGGCCTTTTGACATTTATTCCCGCGTTTACACGGGGAAGTTTCATTTGAGGTTTGCGCCGGGGCTGGATATTCAATGTAATAATCGCACCAGGCATGCGAGTGCATGGGGAAACATGCATGTATTATCCCATTTTTTTTTCATCCTAGAACTGATTTCAGATCCATATTGACAGCGTTTAGTTTGGCTCAGTGGTTTCAGTCGGAAGATTTTTTTTACCTTGTTAATGGACAATACCAGGGGCTTTCCATGGATCTTTGGTGTAGCCAAGAAGAGATAGATTGGGTAAGCATGGGACAGAGAAGTAATAACCACGGAAAGATAAATGAGGAGGAAACCCCAAACACAAAAGAACAAGAAGAAGACTTTATGTCTATCGACATGCCCAGTTGCAGGAATTCCATTCATGCTCAGCATTGATTGTCTGCAAGTGTTGAGGTAGCGTCTTAGAAGCTCCAATAATGAACACGTTTTCCTCCTCATTTTCTTTGGTTATGGTTTAGCCTCCCCCAGTGATAAGCTTATTGGGTACACCCTTTTCGGGTGGGAAATAACAGCTCTTTTTAAAAAAAAACATGGCGATCCATCAACAACGCCGACTGGGCGTCGAGTCTACCATAATATCAAAGCAAGCTGAAGACATTTATCTCAAATTCTGCGAGCATCATTTTTCCGCAATTGAAGTGAGTAAATACGTGCATCGATGGTGCTTCAAAGCAGTCAATGGCCATGAAAACATGGGTTTTAAAACTCAAGAGAGTAGATGGGGATCATGTTTGGGGATCAACTCAACTTTGAGACAGTGCTCAGAATATCCACAATAGCACCTTATATATGCGCATTCCAGAGGAAACAAGACATGCGTTCATGCCCATTATATGGTAAATCTGTTTGAGATCGATAAAACAAACCCGGCCGATTGCCCTGATTCCAACCTCATTGACGCTTTTCTGGAAAAGGCTGACAATAAAAGCATATTGGCGAGTTTTCGCACTGCAAAATTAAGCACGTGCTCATTAGACAGGAAAAGCTCAGCGATCCCACACCCATTGGGTCATGGCGTCTACACCCACCAAAGTTCCTGTGGGTGTAGTTAAACATATTAACGCATATTCCGGAACCCAATTGGATTTTGATAAATGTTTTTGTGAGGGTCGGTATGTGCTCGTATCAACGATACAGGGATATGTTTTCCAACCCACCTGAAATGCTTGGGTGTGACTGATTTTCTTCACAAGAAGAAACGGATTTGTCCGTGTTATGTCGGACCACACTACTCCCAAATGCCAAAAGGTCCTGCTGGGCTAATGTCTGGTCGATCAGGTGACCGAAAGAGAGAACGGGATTGCCAACACGTCTATTTTACATGATTGGATCCCTGGAGAAAACACGTCTCTTCACTTTGGTGGTTACTGTTTGACAGCAATCAGAGAATGCGTACACATGGAATGTCGTGGAATCTTGGTACACGAGGCGGGTATTCCAAAAAACACACGCCAGTTTCGGAAGCCCTAGATAAACAAGACCCCGATAATGATGACACCAAAGCTGCAATAAATCACCCCTAGTTTGCCCCTTTATTAGTCATACTGGCCGAGTAGGCCAAGAACTTCGGCAAAATCCTTGATGCCCATTTCCAAACCACCCGAAGCTAGTTTATAGTTGAACAACTCGCCGTCCACAGTACTACGGCCACATCCAAGCATATCGATGAGAATACTATCGCCAATATCGTCTAGCTGGAGCAGGCTCTTGACCTTGCCCAAATCATGCAACGTAAGGCTATGTTCCACGGGATTGGTGCCCGGTTGGGTGCCTGAAGCCTCTACAAATAAGGCCCAGCTTTGGACAATATTCAGCGAATGATCTCTGAATTTCAATAGACGATTACAGAATTTGACGAGTTTATCGATGTCCACCACGTCAGACACATCGAAAACCCCCCGAACCGTGGCCGAAATCGTGAGGTGGCGCAAAAGCTGCTCGGCCACGGCCCAGTTCTGACTGCTTCTCGCTAGGCTTGTGTGCTGTGTGGCGTAGAACCAGGAGATACACTCGGACACGTCTCTAGTGTAACAGTGGGGCACCTCTAGCCTTTCAAGCAAATCCGGGATATTTTCCAACACGAGATCCGGGGAACCAGTGGCATCAAGCACGTCGGCATAGGCGTCAAGTACTTCTGTTTCAATGTCCGCAGGAACGTGCCAGTAGTCGGTGGATTTGCTGAATTTCGGCGGCATTGGGATGTATGAACGTACGTTGCGTTTTTACAAACGAAAAGAGTGAGTAAATAGCGACAACCCCGGGGACACGAGATGGTCTTTTTGGGATAAGTTGCACTAGATGTTGTTCAGATCTGCTGCTACGCCTGGCTGTATGTCGGAGTGGAGTTGGTGCGAGCAGGTCTGAGCCTGAGCCTTGAGGCCACTGGGTGCGGGTGCAATAATATCCAACAATACAAAAAAAAAAAACAGGGCAAATCCGGGATAAGTGCATTTTTGAGGGGATAATATTTGAGGGGATAATTTTTGAGAGGAGTAGTATTGTAAATATGAAAGGAGAATTAAGGAGGCTAAGAAACTCATAGAATTCGTGTGTTGGAGTCGAATACCGTGGACCTTTATGGGAGCTCTTTAGCTTGGTAGGACGTGTCACGTGCGCACCGGGACCTGTTTCGGCACGTAAAAGATGTCGTCTTCAGCAAAAGTACCATGATGGGTTGAATTGTGAGTTATGGAATGACAGAGCTCTTAAATGGGAAAAAGCACGAAGGAAAACGGGACAGGAATGAAATCCGGTATTTTTTTTTTTTAAAGGTGTCGTCAAATTTCGTGCGTCGGCCCAGTGCCATCGATTTTCGCCGATGGAGACACCCAGTACCTTTCTGACGAAGGTGCTAACACGCGCATCAAAACAACAAGTAAACAAAAAACATCAATATCTTTGTTTGATCGTGTGACACACCATTATTCTTTCGTTTATTTAAAAATGACCGGTACGTATATATTTATTGAATCCCAATATACCAAGTCTTAATCTAATATCAATACCCTAATACTATTACTAACATAAGTCCCGTTCGTTTTCCCCCAAAATATGATAGAATTGGATATTTGGAAAGACTTAACCAAATCTCTGCCCAATTACGAAAGTGCTACTATTATTCAATACATGACCGTTCGTGACTTTAATGATTGGCTTACAGATATTCAGACTGACTGCAAGTTTAACAAACGGGATAATTTGCGAAAGCGAGAGTCTCAAGCGAAATTATACAAGCGTAACGATTTCCTTCTGGCTGGTCTGGATACATTCACTTGTCAACTGACGGGAACACCTATAATTAAGCTTGGGATAAATGGCGTTCCATTTGTCAAAAGAGCGAAGAAAACTTTAAAATGTAATTGCAAATCCAGAATTACGGCGTTGTATGCGAGCGGTTACGAACATTTTGCAGGAAAAGAAATCAACGTCTTTGAACATGGCGATAAGATGGTGAAAGTCACCTATAACTGGAAACACGAACACCCAGTCGCCAAATTGGATTATTTTTATATGTCGACTTTATCAAAAAGAATGAGATCTGCTCTTCGGATTGTCGTTGCAAGAGGAGTCACGTATTCAGAGATTGACCAAGCTAGAAGTCAATATTTGGAAAGTCGTAAAGGAAATCTTACACTCCCGGAGTTGCTCAAAATCAAACCTCATCATGTCAGGTATGAACGAAGATTGATTCTTGAATCTTTTGCCCTCAAATCCAAATCACTTGAATCCAGTTTACGCATTTGGGGAGACGAGGTTATCTCTCAGGGAGGTTCAGCTTCTTTTTCTGATACTTTTCCCGATTTTTCGGGGAAGCCTAGTTTGGTTTGTCTCGAAACATCGAAAAAAAAAAAGGTTTGGTCTTTTTTCTTCATGACAAAATGGCAACGCAAGGTGTTATCAGATAACGGTACTGTTTTTCATCTCGATGCAACCCACCGCACGTGTCCTGGTTTTGGGAAAAGAGATGATATTTTTTGTTCACGATTGTGGTGAAGAACCACACCACAGGAAAAGGTGCACCTGTTGCCTTTTATATATCTAACTCTCAAAGTTCGATCGTGGTTGCTGACTTCTTAGGAAAGGTTAAAGACTTCTGCCACTTTCAGCCAACTCAAGCCGTAATAGATTGTGATGCTGCCGAAACCAAGGCGTTGAGACACATTTGGGGACAAGGTTTGTTGATAGTATACTGCCGGTTTCATATTCTTAGAGCTTTTGAAACTAAACTTGTCCAGAAATTCAAACCCGGTTCTGACGCAACAGAAATGACGAATCAAATGAAGGATGATTTTACCAAAGTAATTGATAGCCGCTCACTCACTGAAGCGGATGAAAGAATAGGCTACTTTATCGAAAGGTATTCAAGTCATTCCCAATTTGTGAATTATGTCAAGAAACAATGGTTCTCGAAGATAGAATTAATTGTTGGAGGACTAAGTGCACAATTCGATTCAACTAGCGGAACGAACAATCTCGCCGAGTCTTATCACTCCCGGTTGAAGAATGATTTTTTGACATCCACAAATCAAAGACCAGACGTACTCGTCTATACGCTTTTGCAAAAAGTGTTGTTGTCATACAGGGGTACGAATCAAGAGTTATTTTGGATGCGAATCTCAGCATTGATTATAAGGGCGAAAAGGATGCACAGGCACTGGCTAGGATGATTCAAATCGATGATTATGAAGAGATCATAACTCATTTGGGAGCAAAAACCCTACAAGTAAAGTCATTTACGGGGAGGCCCGTCGAATATATGGTAACCGTGCATGACTTGCATCCCTCGTGCACATGCCCTGCGTTCCTTAATAGTGGTGAATCATGGTGCAAGCACATTTTCTTAGGCGAGTTTTTTCTCTTTTCACGGCGCTCAAAGCCATTTGAAGACTTTGTATCAACCGGAGGCAATGTTCAAGAAGCTATGGACTCCCTCGCTGCCTTGATGACCTTGAGGGCGAAATGATGTGTCAATAGTCGGCGAAGATGCGATTGACCCTGAATTATGGAGGAAGAAAAGCTTGAAACTCCACGAGGAAGCAACATCTGTTAGCAGAAGATGGGTCCAGTAACACAGCAACTGTGAGTCTGGGAGAAGAAAGCGATTTGGGAGCCAATTTAGACCGGAATGTGATTGAGAGTGTGTCGCAGATGAACGAGATCGACAGACTTCAAAAAACCCCATCGTCAGATAAGTGGAAAGTCGGTACGGTATACATGCATGGAGATATTGTAGTCCCACAAACGAGGGATATTGCTCAAAAGAATCGAGAAGATGCAGCAAAAGCAGCGGAGGGGAAGCGGAATTCAAAGCAACATTTAATTCGTCGTCTCCTACGCATCTTTAAAGACTTTGTGACTGACTTCTTGAAAGATAACTCCGTTGAACGTCAGAGCAGGACAATCGACCAGGTGGAAGCTTTCTTGAAAGGAAATTACGGAACTTCAGAGGCGTTTTCTGGTAAACAAAGTTAATGAAATTTATAGCTTAAATATTGAATGAGGTATCGTGGTGTACAATAGATAGCAGTTTGCATCCGAAAGGCAAGAAGAAACAGTTGCTCTCTTGAATTTGACAAAAAAATAAAAAAAAAAAAAAAGTGTGCGAATTGCCGTGCCGAAATTTGACGACACTTTTGAAGGAATGGTCATGGTATGTCCCGTGATGCGTTGCTCCCCGTTGCCTAGTAGCCTGGTCCATACAATGGATACTTCAGAACACGCCTCTTGCACTAAGTAACAATAATGTTGTTTTCTTTCTGTCAACTATAAAAGAGTATAGCGAAAGGGGGGACAGAGAAAAGGCTGGAAATTCCGTGAAGAACCCCCGCCTTCTTCCTAAAGGGGTGCCATTTGAAGAGAAGGCATGCTTGATGGAAGCGTCGCGTGCTAATCTTCTTAAACCAGCCGCAATTCATGCCCAGTTGCCAAAATGACTGCTACCATTTTGAAATCATGTTGCTGCGGTTATGATTATTGGTTAATGAAGCTGACTACAACGATCATATGGGGAGATACACTTTATAAACATTAATAATACATCCTCAATACAAGACCCTTTGGCTTAGACCAGCAGTGCCGTCATAAATCAGAGGCATCAAGCAAAAAGAAAAAAAAAAAGTACTCTTCATTTTTCGAGGTTGTCCCACTGTAAAATACCTAAATGATATTGGATGTAGTGAGATGATGAGAATTACGACTAATATCATCATAGTCATATGTGCGTTTAAGGGTGCACATGAAAAAAGAAAACACATATTATCGTCGACCCATCTAGAGGAACCTATGTCATAAAACACTGCCTGGTATTTTAATCAAAAGTTTTACTTACAGAAAATTGCATGGGGAAATCTACATTATCACCATCGAAGTGATCTAGAGCAGGGCTAAAAACAGGCTCGCGAGAAAGTCTAGTTGACCTTTTATATGATTTCTTAGATCTTGAGGTCGGCTACACGCACGATCTTCTTGGTGCTAAAAGTAAAATATTCTGTTTTGACAGAGCAATTACCAAGGTCCGGGTAAGAAACCACGCAGAAGGTGCCATTCGGAGCATACCCGAGGCGAGATTGTCGATTTTATTATTCCCTAAGGATAAAGTTCTGGATCTACTTACATAAGTGACAACAAGAAAACAACGGCTGTCGGAATACAGTACGGGGAACATACATGCCCAAAAGCCACCACCTCTTTTATATAAGTATTCCGTGACCATCTATCTCTTTCATTGCCTCTACCAACTAGAAGAAACCCACATTCAAAACAAAATGAATATCAATTATGTAGGTCATGCAACACAATTATTGCTTTCGGTAGTTATTTTAGGTAAATCGAATCGTAAGCTTAGTGATCCAATCTACCTGTTTAACCGATCTACAAGTGGACTGTAATTTTTGATACCAGAAGTGAGGTGTTGATGTGAAAAAATGTCATGTGAGGCAGATTTCCGTTTGGAATTAAGTTTGTGAAATTAGAGCATGGGATTGTTTCAAGCTTGAAAAATTTTGAAATGTCACATTTTATCCAAACTCACTCTGCCAGCCACGAACTCTACTGGTTAAACTCTTGCACGTTTGCCTTCTACGACATATCGTCAATAAGACAGAGGGTTGCTCAAAATGGGAAATGATTGACGAGTAAGCGTTTTCAAGAGACTGGTGAAGACCTGCAATATTTCTTTCATTGACGGGAGTGACACGTTGTCAGGTAAATAAGGTGACAAACCTGTTTAATATAACGATAATGATGTAGATTTGAGATATACAAGTGCTAATTTAAAACTGAGCAGGAAAGTTCACGGGATAAAACTTGGCCACTTTCCAAACTCTTTGATACCAAAAGGCGTTCGTTCGCTCCTTTATATTCCGGAACGAACATAATAATAAGTGAACACGGTAGAACCTTCTGGAAAAACAACTCGGATAAAAACATCCCGAGTACAGACAGTCTATATACAGGAACACCTGACACACGTTTTTAAAAGAGCTGTAAATAAGTCCCAATGGTCGGTATAAGCAAACGCATTATGTCTAAACGTTTCCGCTTTTGCGACAGTATAATGGTTTCATGTCGTTTTAAGATAGTGTTCTTGCAACAAGATTATATATATAAATTGCGTAATGCAAATCCTACTAGATTCACAATGAGGGAGGTAGATTATTCACTGGCTGCTAATATTGGAATTTCTCAATAAATACAGTAGAAGAAATCCGAAAAGGTGGCCTCTTTTTTCGAATGATTTTGTTCATATAAGTCTCACAGCTGCTCAATCGAGTCGTTTAAACCGTTCGTTTTGTTCGCCATGAACAACAATTACATTGAGGTTTCCACAGTAAGCCTTTAAATTCCCTAAGAGGGGAGTCTCTAGATTTCAGCTAACGTTAAATCTTCCCTTTTTAGCTTCTATAACCAAAACCATCATAACTCAATAGTCCACGATGTATTTCAGATCCCACACATGTATGACCATTAGGAGTGATTATGAGAGCTCGGTCTCTACCCCTCTCAGTATTCAAAAGCCTGGAAAATAAAGTTAAACTATTCTATAGCGTTTTTATCACGATATGGACTTTTCCATTAATATTATCTCTTCCTGACAAGATTCTTAGAGAATATAGTTATGTCCAATAAATCACTGCGCGGGTCGCCATACTTTGAGGAACGTGAAGCAAAAAAGACAAATCTCTCCATCAAATCTCCCAATATTTTTGAACAAACAATTGTTTCTTTAAAAAAAAAGAAGAAAAAAACCTGGTACCTGGAATATTCTAATTTATTTCGCTTTACTGAAAATCTGGATGTACCTTTTCCTGGGCTCAAGGATTTTATTTCTGCTCCCATCGTTACGATTCTTTTGAGCACCTTCAAGTTGCAAGGAAGCACTTGGACACTTTTACTTTCAAATAGCTAATATTTTTTTTTTATTCCTCCAAATAAAAGAATAGGCCGGCTATTCAATAAAACAATTGATACAGACACCCCACCGAAATGGCAGTCATTCATTCTTGGCTCATAACCTATAATAAATCCCGGAAGGCTAGCCTGTACGGCATGCCATCAAGGTCATGGACATTTTTTTGAACCATTGTTTTGGCTTGATGATACCACATTATCCAGGGCATTCTACCAATGGAAGTATGATGCTTGCATTGTTCCCTTCCAGAAAGTGGGGTGCCAAAGTCTCCGATAATGACGCCAAAAGATGGGAAACACATGTACCCCTTGAACCACAGGTAAATTAAGGTGGAAGGAGATAAAATTCAAGTTCCACATCGTATATATACGTATCCCAGCCAGATTTCTGGGGTTGGGTTTGCTTTTTTTTCTTCTTTTCGACTTCATCTATCCAAAATGAAACTTACTCTTTTACTATCTGCGACAACGATCTTTTCAGTTGTGACATCTTCTGCTATCCTTCACAAACAAGCCATTGCCTGAACCCAGGGACCTAAAAGCTTCCTGGGTGCCTCTAGCAAAGGATCCTTTACATGAATGAAGAGGTTGGTACCTGCACCAATCAAGCGTGATTTGAACACCCAACCTACCAGGCCAATCCATTTCTTTGAAGGATTGTTTTTGGACTTGAAGTGGTACGGAGACTCTAGAATGGATCAGTTTGACAGTGAAGAGATTATAAGACGAAGAAAAGACATCTTGCCCCAACTCTCTCAAGCATACTCTCTTGTGTACCAAGTGGGTGGCATGGACATAAAAAACCTCCCAGATAAACGTCAGTTTATGGATAAGGTCTTCCAAACCATGGAAAGAAAATATTCATAATTTGATAGGGGTTCCGATGGAACCATGATGGTTTGCGTAAGGAGCTCAACACCAAAATCCAACCATGCGGTTCGCATTATTTCAATTCACTCTGGTGTTCCTCAATTAATAAAACCGAGGTTTAATGGCCTGGTGGATTTTAAGACCGCCCTGAGTACCCCAGTTAAAGGAGGGAGGACTTCAAGAAGGGTGGGTTAAGCTGATGACCAGAAGGCTGTTGACGAGGAGTTTGTGACGACCAAAATGCTTCAGCCATGCATAAGCGGGCCGTGGTAGGCAATCTGCTTGAGAGACGGTTGGATGGAACCACTGAGTTCTCGCGTTCTGGTATATCCGAATCGAACTTATTTGAGCCAAATAGTTTCCGTGCTATCGATGTTTTGTTAATTGTTTATAAATTGTTTATTATTAGGAAAGCAGGTGTAATCTATGATAGGTCACCAAAAAAAAGTATCCAGTACTATCTTTGTTTTGGGCCATAGATAGACCCATACGGTGAGTGAGCCCATTACATCACACGTCTAATAGATGGTCGATATCTTATTTCCATTAAAAAGAAAATGATCCTAAAAAAAGCACCAAGTTAGTCGATATTTTTGAAATTCCATAAAGCAAATACAAAAGAGGGTCGATATAGTTCAATTTTCGCATCTGACATGTATGTTTGACGGATTATTGAGGGGTCCTCATAGGAATTAACTATAATGAAGTGATTTTTGGAAACGCAAAATCAATTATCAAAACCATTTGAGATTGAAAAAAGAGATTGAATCATTGTCATGATCCATAGACACGCCCCGGAGGGATCCGTTTGGAAAATTATATTTTCTCGTTCGAATTTTAAAAATCATCTCCAAACACGATTATTAGTTATCTCAAATCAACGATATCTATAATGGCCATAAAGTCTTGGTAGGTGGATTTCCCCAAACAAGGTATACTGGAGCCGAAAGGGAACATTTATGGTATTTGGCTTTATAGTTTGAAGACTTGACGCATATATTTTGAACACAGGGCGGTTGAAGCCCCCAAGAAAAAGCATATATATCTTCTAGGTCAATACATTATCCTCCATCAAAACCTTTGTAAATGAAAAGTTTGCAGCAGGGACATCAAACGACTCGTGTGCGCGAATTCTGGAAACTGCAAGTCCCATATATTACATTTGCATCCACGTCCCACCAATTAATGACTTTGGAAATTTTCCTATAAGGCTGGTTTAAATCACAATAGATCTGGTTTAATCTGGGTAATACTTGTTTTGTTGTCAAAATAATTTGCACGAGTGTAACCCGTGGTTATTAACGTATTTATGGGGTGTACTTGAAGATAAGATGGCCCAATTTTGGCTTGTAAAGACAAGAGAAGGGGTAGTATTGGTTTAATGGTTATTGGTGTGTTTCTCGGATTTAAGTGAGACTCATGGATTAGGTTTTGTTTTTCTGGTATTCGGTAATTCTGTAAGTCTGTCTTCTTGTATTTTGTCGCCGCTGAGGGAGTCTGGACATTTCCATTCCTCTCGTAATCCCACGCATTAATAGGGGGTTATCAGTGTACGCAAACCAGTGAAAGTGCGGGTGGAATGGTGCGCGGGTTCGCCGCAAAATTATCGAATTATCAGTGTGTTCGCGGATCGCGACAACAAGAAAAGGTGCGCGGGTAGTGCGCGAAAAAAGATTTTTTAATCTGATATTTTTTTTTTGATGGGATTTCGACAATTATCACGCAAATCGGACTGTACATAGATATGCATATGCAGGATAATTTTGTGATTAACTTCAAGTAAAATATTTCGTAAAATTGATTTAAAGACGGCCAAGTTACCCTTACTTTTGGATTTGTTCCAAAGAAACGATCACTTGGGGAATTGTTTTATTTCTGGTTTTGGAATTTGAAAATTTCTTGCTTATAATTAGTATCTTAGTCTTTTTTTTTTTTATGAGCCTCTGAGTGTCCACGCTCATTGATTTCCAAAGAAGTTAACCTAGCCCATTGAAAACCTTCCTAAACTTAAAAAAAAAACATCTATATGTATATTTATGAAGCTAAGCAAGTTAATGAAGCTAAATAAAAACATATATATATATATATTATTGTTTCCACCGGAGGGCAAATTATCATGACGTTTTATGAGCTTATATTCGATGACCAAAGATCATATCGAGTTCATTAATATGCGCAGTTTTTTTTTTTTAAAAAAAAAAAAAAGGTTGAAAAACAAATAAATTCTTAATCATCTTATTATTAATCTTTTTAAATCTCCTCTGAGTGGTGTGGCTGAGATAAAAGTATCAACTTTTTAAACCCGGGTTGAGCCACCCTATGACGCGGGTTTAAAAGGTTGACAAGTACATTCGACAACCACCCCGAAAAAACAATTTTAGCACCTTTCAGCACCTTTTTCACACCATTTTTTTTTATTACAACTAACTTCTTTTTCAGACATAAACTTGGAAATCTCAAACATAAATCTCAAAATAAAATAAAATCAAATAAAACATAGACTTGGCAATCCCAATTAACATCAACTTGCCTTGAAATCTCAAACACTATCAAGACAACTAATTCATGGGCGCCTCCTTAATTTCTTCTTCCTTCCACCTTACCTCCAAGTCTTGAGAAACTTGAGGTCTGTTCTTTCACTGTAAGATTCTGACTAAGTGCATTTAGCGACATCTTGTTCTTTTTCCCGGTATTCCTCGAGAATCGCAATATCAGCCTCTTGGAGACCTCTGTAAAATCTCTTTTGTTTCCACCTCGGTCTCGATAAATGAAATAATCACCCGCATTTTCTTATAAAAGCAGCATCATTTCTTCTCCAACTAGCTGCGTACTTCTTATCCCTCTCCTTTATGCTTGGCAAGCCGTTTTTTTTCACGCACCATTCTTTGAGCAATTCAACAACACTGGTATTTAATCTTGACATCGGCATTTCAGGAACCTCATGTAATTGTGGATTTTCACCTTCTTCTGGGCTACTGAGGCTGAAGCTGAAACTGGCCCTGAGTTTGGAGCTGTAGTGGGGCCGAAGTCAGCCCTAGAAACAACTGAGGACTCCATATTCATGGAGTCAGACTCGATGAGATTATTAACTGTGTGTTTGTGGTGTCTGTTGTGGCATGCTTTCTGCTAGTACATCCCTCACTTTTTTTTGCCCCCACGATTAGAGATGTGAAACTATTGAAGTGCTCTTCCATCTCCGCCAACTTTCCAAAAACACGCCCTTCCATTTCCCCTAAGTCTGTAACGCATGGATTTTTTCAATTTTCTTCTGGAATTTTTTTTTTCATTCTCTGTAAGCTCGAGAATTTCCGTTCTAAAGTTGTGGTTATCCTGGAGAATGTTTTCACGGGCTCTGTTGATCCCATACTGATAACGTTGAGTTTTTTCTACAACCACTGGGGCAAATTGATCAACCATATTCCTCCTTTCCGGGGAGTCTTCAAACACATGACATTCTCACTTCTTCCTTCACCTGTGCTTTAAATTTAAGGAAACGCGGATCCTTAAAAGATGGGGTTCTTCACGAAAATACTGTTTGTGGCAACATCCAGAAACACAGCCCAATCTTGAAGCAAAATGCTTCTTGAACTGTTTAAGCATATCGAGAAAAAGGAACAGAAGAATCTTTCTGGCGCGGGGTAAGTCCTAGCTCGTCCTATTTTTCACCTGCTCAATAATTTTTTTTCAAGCCAGGGGAAAAATCTCTCGTTGTAAAATCGGAAGGAGGTTTAATATCGCGAGGAATGTAATATGGCTCATCACGGTCAAACCCGGCCGTGAAGTGTATCATTGCATACGGCAATGAAAGATAATTATTCTCAAGCACATTTCCGTTCCATTTACCCATACGTGCAATTTGAGCCTCCTCGATGTTATGAGCATCAGCGTATCGCGCCATGTTTAATCTTCCTAGATGTGACTTTTTGGCAGACAGGAACCCAACACTCTCACAGCAAAGCGTCGCCAAATAATTTTCATAAGATTTGCTTATGGGATCATTATCCATATGATCGGTCCTTGTGCTATAAAGAACCTTTGCGTTATACCAGGCGCTCTTGTCCAAAAAGTTGGGGCGCCGTTCGCCGTAAAACAACCCCATTGGAAAATCAAACAGCAACCATAACAGATTGGCCATTGTAAACAACGGACACATCTCGACCTTTTTATTGCGACATGCTGCTACCGATTCGTATTCTTTATTTGGTTTCTGGGTTTTAGTATGCCGTAATCGATATTGTAAAATTGGGACGTTTTGGTGGTTTGTGGTCTTTTTAGTCAACGTTAAATCCGAGTACTCAAGCATAATTTTATTCATACTTCTTATCATAGTATGATGCCCGAGTATAAATTGATGCGCCGCAGTGATACCATCGAAAATATTCTTGTTTGTTTCTGCTGAAGTTTTTCCAGCTTTACCTGTCAATTGATACATATTGATCATCATTTGCAGCGCCTGCTCAGGGGTATAGTCTTCATCGAGTACTCTTAGCTTATTATGAAATTCCTTCTTTTCCACAATACGCTGACTTTTAAGTCGGTCCTTTTTGTAGTTTACAATATAATGCAAACGAGGGATTTTCCAATCTTCAATCGCGGCTTGGGCTGCGGATGCTTTATTTCGTGATTTCCAAATTCCTAGACATATCTGCAATTTCTGCATGCCAAAAAATATGATTGTTAATGGTAGCATAAGCAGCCCCCCCAGGGGTTTAGTACTGTTCTCCAAACTCTCCATCTTGCAGTTGCGCATTGCAACACCGTCAACAATGAAATTGCTTGAGTACACCCATTTTTGGCCATAAATGAAAACGTAGTCTCTGATCTCGGTTGCATATGTTCTGTTTGTATTATCACTACGATTAACAGCCTCGACACAAGGAGGATACTGTAAAACAGTGTTAATGAAGTCAAAAAGAGTTTTCTCCTTCTGGTCAACAAATTTTGCTAAATTCGTTGGTCGCTTTCCTGTACAAGACAGAAACTGGCCAAGCAACACCTCTTTGTACTTCGTTTCCTTGATATACCGAAGGATTTTGGGATCGGTTTCTGTATTTTCCTGAAGTGCCTTATTTATCATTGTTGAAATGTGGTGTATTGTATTGTATTTGGTTTCTTTTTTTTTTTTCTTGTTCGCAGGGCCAGCACTTATGCGTGACTCGTAGAGTGTGGAGTGCGTACCACTCAACTGTACAAGATTAACTCTGAATCCTAAATTTTGGATAAGGGTTGAAAACTCGTTTTCATTACATACGGAAGAGTTGGACTTCCTCGAAAATTTTGTTTCAAAAGTCCGATACTGTGGGTGACTTTTCGTCATGTTATAATTATTACTTTTCTCATCATATTGAGTTCAAGAGAAAAGAAAGAAAGAAAGAAAGAGAGAGAGAGAGAGAGAGAGAGAGAGAGAGAGAGAGAGAGAGAGAGAGAGAGAAGAGAGAAAAAGGGAAAAAGGGAAAAAGAAAAAGTGAATCTATCATTAAGTAGACCTTAGTAACACGGTCTAAATATGAAATTGCAAACTATAACACGTATCCCGCCCTACCCTTGCGTCTTTTCAATTTTTAAACCCCATTTTTTATGTTTCCTAAATTTGAACAGCGGTTAAAACTCACCTACAAAATGAGATATTACTGTCACACATAAGAATTGGCAAGTGAGAAAAACAAAAAAAGACATTCTACAAGTAGTCTGAAACAACTTCTTAGTTAATGTGATTTTGAAAAGGAGGCCCCGAGGTGATGAGGTGAATTTTTTTTTTTTGCAGTCGCTGGGGATATTTTCCTCTGTCGCAATTGTTTGCAACCAGCACTTATCACCACAAAACAGCCGTGATAACCCTCCCTCTCAGATGTACCGGTGTTGTGCTGGGTTCGCCAGAGCACCGGTGGTTGGTACACGCAAAATTATCCGCGCACAGTCCGTGCACTTATCTCAAGTGCGCACCAGGTTCCCGTAAAATAATAATAGATATTGGATTAATCCGAGTCAGAGAGGAAAGTTTCTAGGAAAAGGGAAAATGATTGTACGGCTAAAGTAGGAAAATAAATGTCTAAAATCAAATTAAAACACTAATCATTGGCATGTTCCACTTTTCTATGGATCTCTTTTCTATGGACCTGTTTTCTATGGGGACTCGGATGGCACACAACTTGTCGTGCCCTGTTCTACTCACATATAACGATTCTTTAAGAAGAACTTACACACAAACACACCCACTTCACAATTTATGTCGGTATCTGCCTCCGACCCCAATCTTCTCTACATTCCACAATCTATTCCACAAGCATGCACCTCCAGGCACATATCTATATTGATCTGTAGTCTATATGTAATCTAACTTCCCCTGTCACGTGACCCGGTTCCCCCAACCTCAGGGCCCTATCCGATCGTCACGTAGGCAACCCCAAACGTAGCCTTCCCCAAGTAAACCCACCTCCCACATTCTTTCATGAGCAATGAACCGCGTCTAGCGCAAGTGCGCCTATATAACCCTCTCCTAGATGCTCTTTTCAACCCACGCGAGAAGTCCCCCTTGAAAAATACCATCCATGAACTTGCCCAGGCCAACTCCGACTTCTGTATTCTAGTTCCTCCAGCATATGTTCTCCAGAACTGTACCGATTTTTCCAAACAAAGGCTCTCAGACCTTTGCTATACTAATGAAGAGTTTGTCAGGAGCCATATTATCCGCACAGCGTCCGCTTCACCAACATCAATGAGCCCTGTTTCCAAGCAAACCCTGCTCATATACAGCACGGTAAATGGCAAACAGATTCTCTTGAAAAACAAGGCCATATTCACCGGGAAAGGGTTCAAAAACAGCGTACGTGTACGTGTTGTATCAGTGGGCCATTTTGTGGCGGTCTCGCCGTGTTACCGTAAAGGATCCATCTTCGCCTTGATTTATATCGAGGCATCTTTATACGGACCAGAACCATGTCTAGAATCTCCTTCAAAAGACGTTATGGCACTCCCACGGCTGCCTATAATAAACCACCAATATCCCACCATTGGGTTTGAGGAATTGCTCCGGAAATTCCCTGTTCTATCTAAAACAATGCTGCCAAGCTTCTATACATTATTCCACCACAACAACCGCGAGTTTCTAGCGCTACGAACCCACAAGAAACTCCCCCTTAACGAGATCCAACAACTCTTTGATTTACTCGTACAAAGAGCCTCCCAAATAGTGCAAAATACTGTCAATGCAGATACTGCCGATGGAGAACGAGCGTATAATATTTTGCGATCGCTCTCCTCGCAGAACCCGGGTTTGGACATGAATAGATTGATCCACGAATACGTCGAGCTCAATATGTATGATCACATATGGCTGCTGCTTGTATACCAGTATAACGATGTCGCTCCTGGAGAGCCCATCGACGACCCAGAGTCGCCAAAAACGGTCCTTACCCAAGCCCTCTATCGCGACTTATCTTGCTTGTCGTTAAATCAACTTGACATACCCGTGGTTGATCCATGGGACCTCAATATTCTTCACAGACGAGTTGCTGATGCAATCAAGATCTTTGCCACCCTCTCAGGTCCGAATATCACAAATCAACGGCACAAAATTACCATCATAAAAGAAACAGTTCTGACGTTGACGGCAGACGCGACTGATGCATTTTCAGGTCCCGTGATAGATGCAGACACCCTTATTGGGCTTCTTATTATGGTGGTGGTACATTCAAAAGTGCCGAACCTCGAATGCCATTTGTTTTATATTCGTCATTTTGGCATCTCTCATCATAAAACTGACCCAAAAGCTGCCTACAGTCCTGAGGATGACTTGGGGTTCATGAGCTATATCCTCAGCAACATCGATGCTGTGATCTTTCACCTTCATGATTCTGGCCAAACTTCAGACAATGGAGACACTTCAGATAACGGCCATTTGGCGGAAATGAGTGCGGCATCGGCAAAAAATTACAAGTTCTGGTACGCCATTCAAAAACAAGATATAGGTGCGGTGGAAAACTTCTTGGATGCCGTGGAAGTAGAGTTTTCCGACAAGGAATTACCAAAGCAACATGTTTTACGCAGCCGGAACATTAACGGCGAGAGTTGTTTCCATCTTGCCATCAGGACTCGGAACCATCACCTATTTTCGATGCTCCTTGATCGTACAGAGCCTTGGATCTTGGTTGAAGATCTTATCTTCGATAAGAACACATCCACCAATCAGAACTTGCTAATGACTGCTCTTCAGGAAGAAGTACCGGAGATTATCAATGATTTGATTGACGTGTTAGTCTCTAGTTGCACCCCACAAGAACAGATTTTGTATCTCAATGCTAAAGATATCAATGGGCGCAGTGTTGGTCACTATTTATCTCATGATCTTGCAGCCTTAGATCGGTTGGGACATTTGATCAATTGGGAAGCCAAGGATCTTAACTCTCACACTCCGTTGTTCACGTTGTGCAGACATTATGACCACCCAAACTACAAAGACTTGGTCAGGAAAGGGTTTGGTTTGGTAATGAAAGCGAACAATCTGGATCTAATATCTTATGATGCACACACAGATAAAGCGGGGAACACTTTACTCCATGCCCTTGCGCGTGCGATCCCCGAGTCTCAACTTCTCTCTCAACCACGTGTGTTAGTGGACGTGAATGAGATGAACAATAAGGGCGTGACGCCTGCTGCTTTGTTTGTGCGGTATAATCGGGTGGAGAATCTCGAAACCCTTTTCAACGATGTGCGTCTTATCTTTGATCTCGAAGAGCCCAAATACTGCTATAATCTCATGGATTACTACTCATTCTCTGCAAGCAAAAGTTTGAGCGGTCCTAATGAAGAGTTTCTGCGGATTGAAAGTTGTGTGGCGGACAAATACTTCCATGAGTATTACCCTGCTGAAAACAACATGGAGATCGGCTTTGTTAATGCTAGGTATGATGGTCACAGCAGTGATTGGTCAGTAAATACCTTCCACTGTAAGCTGAAGGCAGGAAAATTCGTTGCATCCAAGTACATCTCAATGGACAAACTTCGTTACTTCTACAAGGTACAGAAGCATTTGGCACCCATGAGTTTCCTTCCATCCGAGGAAGTCTTCTGGGCGAATTTTCCGCGTGGGAAAATCACTGCGCCCATCTGTTCGAAGTACAAAAGTAATAGGTTCTTGGAGCATTTTTCCATGTTCTTTGCTCTTTCGAACTACCTTCGCTGTGATGCACGTAAGCAATTCTTGAGGACTTTTGCTCGATGCTGCAAGGAAGAAAACGTGCTGGGACTAGATGTGATGAATGAAGTTTCAATCGCCAAAGAAGCTGCCCGAAACGCCGCAGGAGACGTAAAGCTTTCTCATTCAAACGTTCAAGAAATCCTTTACTTCGTGGAGTACACTATCTCTGATCTTTCGAAGTACCGATCCGTTCTTTATCAGCTCAACCGTGTGGCTGCATTGGGGGCTGCCAAACAAAATGATTTAAGGAATGTTACTGACCAGTTCTTCCACAACATAGATGGGTTGGGGATAAAAAAGTCCGATGATATTATGCAGTTTAGGCGGATAGATTGCCCTTACCTCGAACTCCAAAAGTATACTGGCTGGATTGAACTGTGTGTTGATGAAATGCTCTCGAAATGTGGCCACATGATTCAAAAGGTACGCGTATGGGAGGAAACTACGGTAAGATAAAACTCATCAATGGTGACTTGCACAAATTTGAGGACTTGATGATTCCACACAAACACCGAATTCTTCGCCAGATTCCACCAACGCTACGTCAGACCCTCTAAATGGAGTTCCAAATGAAGACCGGTCGTTATCCAGAAGAAGCACCCTTTCGATGGATGACCTCCAACTTGATGATGACCATGAAGAAGAAAGCTTCTTCTCCAACTTTGGGTTGATTGATAACAAGAAATCCCGCTACAAGAAACTCGTGCTTGCCAAATCCGAGGAAGTGAAAAGGCTAATGGACCTTAATGTTGATATCAAACTAGACCATGAGGCTTTGGCCGGGGAGATCTCCCAGTTCTTGGAGTATCGGTCGGGGGCGTTGCAATTTGGGTTCAAACAGTTTACCCGAAAATCGCTACTTCTGTTGAGAACCCGCCACTACGAGCTATCGAAAATACTTTGTGATACGAGGTCCCTGAATAAGTCCATGCTACCAGCTTACAGGTAACTAATTTAAGCTGGTCAAACGGCCGCAGTGTGCAGGCTGCACCGCAGTTTTGGTAGTTGTTGGTTTTTCTTTTTTTTTTCATATTTGCTGGGATATATTTGCTCTATGATCCTTCGAAGCCTACTACAAAAGACTTTCCACGTCAAAATATTCTGCCCAGATATTTGCTATGATAGTGGTACACTGTCGACATTTCTTGTACCCGGAATGTTCTCGAACACCCGTGCATCTGGGACTTTCGCGGGGTCGGGCCCGCATGCGAAAAATTGACCGCGCCTTCATTTTGATTAGGAGCATATTTCTATCAGGTGTCCATTAAATTGAACAGAAGCTTTACTTTTTTTCTTCTTCCCCCCAGAAAAACCACACATATCAACAAATGGCTGTTTCAAAAAAAGATTTGGCATTGGCCATCATTAACTTCTTGGAGACGAGTGTCGCGGATAAGACTGTCAGCGAGGAGTTCTCTGAATCCATGGAAGTCGCCATTGAATGTATTGCCGACGCATTTGAGGTCGAAAAGACTGACGCAAACACCATCGCCTCAAAGTTTGGTGGTAAAGATTTGCTTGAGGCGGTGAATGGTAGTGGTGCTGCTGCTGCCACCTCCGCTCCTAAAGTGGCAGAAAAGGTGGTGATTGATGCGGAAACCAAGGCCAAGGCCGACGCGTTGAAGGCTGAGGGAAACAAGGCCATGGCAACCAAGGATTTCTCCACCGCTATTGCCAAGTACACCGAGGCCATTGCTTTGGACAAGACCAACGTGGTGTACTTGTCTAACAGAGCTGCAGCTTACTCTTCTTCTTTGCAACATGACAAGGCAGTTGCCGACGCAACCGCTGCTATTGAGTTAGATCCATCCTTCTCTAAGGCGTACTCTAGATTGGGTTTGGCTCAGTATGCCTTGGGAAATGCCCAGGAGTCTATGGATGCCTACAAAAAGGGTATGGACATCGAGGGTACCCAGCCTTCTGATGCCATGAAGAGAGGATACGAGACTGCAAAGAAGAGAGTTGAAGAAGAGTTGGAAAACAGTATCAGCAAGTCTGAGCCTGAGACCAGCCGTGCCGCGCAAACCTCCGAGGGTTCTGGTGCTGGTGCTGGTGCCGGTGCTGGTGCCGGTGCTGGTGCCGGTGCTGGTGGCATGCCTGACTTGTCGTCCATGTTTGGCGGAGGAATGCCAAATATTTCTGAGATGATGAACAACCCACAAGTCATGCAAGCTGCGCAAAACTTGATGTCTAACCCAGGTGCAATGGAGGGTTTGATGAATAACCCTATGCTCCGCCAAATGGCCCAGAGCATGGGTGGCGAAGGTGGTCTTGAGGGCCTCATGAGCAACCCCGCTTTGCAAAACATGGCTAGACTGTTCATGGGTAACCAAGGCGGAAACAATGCCGGCGGCAACTCCAGCAACCCTGGTAACTAAGCGTGAGTTTTGCACGTTTTAAGGTCCAGGCTAAGAGTCGGCATAAGTTGAACATTTCATTTGAGCAGGCAATAAAGCATGTAAGGATTGGACATGCAATATTAATCATGAGAAATTCTGAAAATTGCAACCGAGATCGAAAATCAAAAGACCCTCCAGCAAAACAGAATTTTCTCTTATCAATCGAACCCTAAAGCAATATCACCCTCTAAATATAAAGAATAAAATGCTATTCTCACATTCAGCGGAAAGTAGCACCGCGCCGCGCGGTATCGCTAGCTGGTTTCCGTCTGTGTAGCATGTGCAGGACGTGTGTTTACATCAAACATTTCTGTTACTCTGTAGATGAGATCTCTTGGTCGCGTGCTGAACCCTCGAAAAATAGCTACGGAATCACCCTTTTTTGGCTCATAACTTAGTTTCTAGTGACATTTAACCCCTTCTAAGTATATTTATCTGGCCTTTTGCCGAAAAATTCGCTTCAAATCGGTCAAAATTGGAGGTTCTACACGACACTGCACGCAAACCCATTTGGCCTCCAACCCACCATTAAAAGCTAGCATAGACTCGACACCCACGAGACGAAATCACAAACACAGTCCTCTTTTGGAAGTTTACGGCCCACCTAAGCACGCTGGCGGTTCAAAGGTACATCTCAATCTGCTTTTTTCGGGGAAAATTTCCACCATAGGCCCATTACAAAGACTCTGAACCCCATATATGGCACCTCCAGCACTAATATCAGCACCTAGGCAGTCGTCCATCAGCGTGGCGGTCCGTGTGCGGCCCTTCACAGATCAGGAGGAAAACAAGCTTGTCCGAGAGTCCACTTCGCCAGTTTTTTGTGGCGACGGTGGGTTTCTGCAGCCGCGGCAAGATGAAAAAGAAGGCAAACGTGCCCGCAACTTTCCAACCGGTCTCCGCAAAATCGTCAATGTGGTTGACGACAAGATGCTAATCTTCGACCCACCGGAACTGAATCCCTTGAACACCATGCAACGTCGAGCGTTTCCTAATGGGCAATTTCGCGGTCGAATTCGGGACTACCGGTTTGTTTTCGACCATCTTTTCGACGAGACTGCAACGCAGCACGAAGTGTTTTCCCACACCACAAAACCGCTCCTTGATAGTGTTTTGGACGGCTACAACGCTACGGTATTTGCATACGGCGCCACGGGATGTGGCAAGACGCACACGATTCTGGGCAGCCCCGAGAATCCTGGAGTCATTTTCTTGACCATGGAAGAATTATACAAGAAGATCGGGTTGGTGTCAGACACGCGGCTCTGTGATGTGACGGTTTCATTTCTCGAAATCTACAACGAGACGATCCGAGACCTTCTCGCGCCAGAAACCCCGCCGAAAAATCTAGTTCTTCGTGAAGATCTGGCCAAGCGCATCGTGGTGTCCAACCTCCTGACCCATACGCCCAACACTGTGGATGACGTGATGCATTTGCTAATGGTGGGTAACCAGAACCGTACGCTGTCGCCAACGGAGGCCAACGCCGCGTCCTCGCGTTCGCATGCCGTGCTTCAAATCAACGTGACTCTGCATGACCGCACTGCCAGTTTATCGGATGAACATACCTACGCAACCCTTCTGATCATCGACCTCGCCGGCAGCGAGCGGGCCGCCGCCACTAAAAATAGGGGCGCCCGCTTGAATGAGGGCGCCAACATTAACAAGTCTCTTCTTGCGCTTGGAAACTGCATCAACGCATTGTGTGACCCCCGGCGCCGGAACCATATCCCGTATCGTGACCTGAAACTTACGCGCCTCCTCAAATTCTCGTTGGGTGGCAATTGCAAAACGGTAATGATTGTGTGCATCTCGCCGCTGTCGCAACATTACGACGAGACCTTGAACACACTCAAATACGCCAACCGCGCCAAGGAGATCAAGACCAAGGTGATGCGAAATCAGCAAAATCTCGACCGCCATGTTGGCTCGTACTTGAAGATGATCACCGAACAAAAGCTCGAGATCGAGGAGTTGCGTGCGCGTGAGGCTACTGCTATACGTGCCAGTATGGATAAAGTCAACACCAACAACTCCGCGTGTCTCCATGCAATCTTGGAAACCGTGCTGTCAATGCGTGCCACCCTTGATAAAAACCACCACGATAAGTGGCGTAAATACTTCCTGCTCGCCAAACGCAAATTCTTGCTTTTGCATCTCCACGACCTCCATCATGTCACCACCCATGTACAGAACAATTATAAGGACACCATTTCGCATCTGGTACAGCGGTTTCTCATCCAGGCCGAGCAACTTCAGAACAAATTCAATCAACAGATCATTAACTTGGAACGCGTGTATGAGACGCGGTCTGAAGTGGACGAGATTCTTGCAGGGTCCGTCAACCACTCGCTCAAAAAGTTAATGGAAATGGAGGGCTGGACTCAAACCCATACCGACATATACAAGGACATGTGCGATGCGCTACAGGAACACCTACAGAAAGATTTGCTTGTGAACTCGTCCATTCTCTTTGATTTCTTGGTGGGTCGGTCTGGCGAGTTTGCCTTCCTGGTCAACGCCGTATGTGACAATATTGATTCGTGTCAAGACTACAGGTCTGGGAAAGACCTTAATGCATCCAATGATCACGAGGAAAAGCTTGATCGGGCCACATCGATGCTCGAGAAAATGAACGACTCGGATTACGACATGGCTTTGGAAGAGGCCACCTCCCTCTTCATCAATGGCAAATATGATGGTCCTTCGAGATCTGGAGCCCATCTGGGTGCAGAACCCACGTCTGCTCTGTCCAACGGCTTAGTGAACCTGCGGCCAAAAGATAAACGTGTGTCGACTTCGCCTCTTCGTAATATACCCGCGACAAAGCGAAGTATGCGCGTGGCAAGCAGTGGTTCCAGAGCTGGCCCGAGTCCAATTTTGGCGGAGGAGAGTGATATCAGTATGGACGATTCTGCGATTATGCAAAAAAGTGACTTAGATGAAGACTCGCCCATTTCGCAGCACGTCAACCAATCAATGCTCGATTTCGACTCCATCGACTATCAAAACGTGCTCGACTCGCCGCCTATGCGAAGGCCTAGCTCTGAGCTAAGAGGCCGTCTTCCTGGCCCAAGATCTACTTCTTTCACGTTTACTGATGCCAAACTCACTCACTCCGTTGACCATGGTAATCCCAACAAGCATCTATTGCTCAATAAAAAGGCGAGCACCAAAGTCTTATCTGCGGAAACGGACCCAACGACACGCGTGCAACCAGCTTTTGACCCTGTAACCGAGCCGGATAGCAGCCTTATGGATCAGGAAGACTAAGATCCTATTTGCGTGCATCAATCAATTACTGACTTCATAAACTCGCTACGAATCATGGCATATTTATCTACAGCCTAGTCTTCTGGTACACATTTTGCAATAATTTTTGAAATTCAGGCATATTCATGAAAATCGCTAAACCGCACGTTCCTGTTTAGGCCTCGTCGATGTACCCCGAGCCATACTCGTCACCTCCACCACCAGTGATACCAAAGCCTTTCCTGGTTGATCCAATCTCGTTGTCTGCATCCAATGTAGTAACTCCATAAGCGGATTTCCCTTGTCCAACGCCATGGGGCTTGCCGGTAGAGTGGTACACATCTCCAGTCCTGCCAGAGGAGCTAAAATCTTGATCTGAGGATTCGAAGGAGTCTTGGTTCTTACCGGAAGATTCATAAGAGTCATCGTATACCGTGTCCATGTCAAACGTACCTTTGATCTTGTCCCCGACCTTCTCTAATTTGGACTTGTGGTCAGTGCCATACATGTCCGTTTTGTCGTAACTTTCTTCGTTCGTGTTCTTCCAAGACATTGTTCTGTTTGTTTGATGAGTTTGCTTTCCTTTCGATTCCAAGTTACTGAAGCCGGATAATAAGGAAGAAAATTCTAGAGGAAAAAGCTAGAAGAAAAAGCTAGAAGAAAAATGGATACCCTCCTGTTTTATAGAGAAATCGTCAAATACGGCTTCTCCTCAACAATCAAGACACCTACGTTGGCCGTATAGCAATGCTTCGCAAGTTTCAGTCACGTACCGGAATTAAGCAATGTCTGAGGTGTGAACTCCATCATCCAGCGTATGCAAAAGCAGGAACATTTTGGCGCAAAAGTGGCTCCCGGTCGTCCCTTGCTATTAAAATTAACTTTAAGGTATTTGGATGATGGTGCCGCTTCCACACCCAGCAATATTAGCTGTGCGGTGACGTTATTCTGCAGACAGCAATGGTCGGGCTCATGCATGGAAGATCGGGCAGGTGCTCCATATCCATGGCTAGTGCCCTGAAAACGTGGGGATTTATTTTTGACTAGGGCTAGGGCTCTGGCAAAGTGATGGAGCGCTGAATTAATGACGCCTCGATATATTTTTGTGGGGTGTGACATCACGGTTTAGCTTTCCTTTTCCTTTCGCTGTCCTTTTGCCTTTTACTTTGTTTAAGAATGGTACGCCTAAAGGAGCTAACCAGTACGCATTTCCTTACTTGCATTTCATTATAGCTGTTGGTGGCATCGAGTGAATAAGCCACATTGGTGTGGCTTTCGTTTCAGGAGACATCATGCGGAGTCCAGAGAGGGGAAGTTTTTGTATGTATATTGAACGTGTATTAAAATGCAGAATCTAGGGTACATTAAACTTTTATTGGTTCTACGAGAATGTCGTAGAATTCCTTTTTTGTTTCCTTGTTATTGTTGTTATTGTTGTTGCTGTTTGTGGTCACCATCTACCATTACATGATGACACAGTCCTTCTCTTGAGCCTCGTTTCTTGTGTTGGGGGGCACGTGCTTCTTCGATTTCTTCAACTTCTTCGTGATGGCAGCTGCCTTCTGTTTGTCTTCAACTCTGCCAAGAGCCTTGTCGTGCCCGTTCTCCGCTGCTTGAATGTACCATTTTTGGGCCTCGCTAGTGTTTTTCTCACACCCAATGCCCTTATCTAGGAAGTTAGCCAACACAAACTGCGCCTTTCCGAGACCACAAGATGCGGCTCTCTTCGCCCATTCAAACGCCTCGGGCTCATCCTTGGGCAAGTAAGGTTCGGAGCCCACCACGTACCATGCGCACATTGCTAACATGGACTCGGCGTGGCCGCCCAATGCTGCCTTAGTGTAATAATGAATGGATAAGTTGGGGTCTGCTGACACAATGTTGCCCATCTCGTAGTGGTGGCCCAAGATGGCTGAGGCCTCCACGTGGCCAAGCGCAGCAGCCTGGGCGAAAAGCTCCAAGGCATATTTCTCATCCTTGATCAAGATATCCGAGTAGCCTGACTGGTAGAGTTTGCCTAGCTCGTACGGCGCAGCAGATGTCAACTCCGTGGCCACATTCAGTGCACGCTCCAACCATTTAATACCCAACTTTTTATTCACGGGACTGTCACTGACTCCCATACGTGCGTAGAAAAAGTATATTCCGAGCTTGTACATGGCAGCAGCGTGGTTTTTGGACGCCGCCAGCTTCAAGAACTCCACGCCCTTGCGTGCATCTCGACCCGTGCCCATGCCCTCTTCGTAGCAGCAGGCTGTACGGAACGCACATTCAACATGGCCGTGTTTTGCTGCTGAATGAAAAAGACTGAATGCTTCCTTGTGGTCCACCTTTCCGAATACACCGTTCGAATACGCATCTCCAAGGAGGTATTGTGCATCAACATATCCCTTATCCGCGAGCCTTCTAAGGTAGTAGAGTGCATCTTTAAGAAGAGAAGCCCGCAAGTCTGACTCGGAATTGACGCCAGGCCGGTCAAGCGAGAGAGATGACGTCGAGCGCAAGTGCAGTTTCAGTGCGTCGGCCGCCTTGGGGGACGGGGTTGCGGGTGCCGTAACCGCAGATTGGTGGCTTGTGTCACTTGCGAGTGTGCCAGTATTGGAGGCAGGCTCTTCAAGAAGAAGGGCTGTTTGGAGAGTGTATTGTGCGTACTGGAACAAGACTGCCGGGTCGCTAGACTTCTTTGCGTTCTTCCGGTACAATTCAATGGTCTTCATACGCGGCATCAAATGAGAACTGTTAGCACCCAAGTGCTGTTGGATTACATTCTGGTTGAGGTCGAATGTGGGGCCGGTTTCGCCTCGGTCAAGGAACATCGACAGCGTCAGAGAAAAAGAGCGACTGTGGGCAGCCCCATTGAGCGGAGACGGAGCATGTGGCGACAGTACAAACGACAGACTGCGGCTACCGGAGGCTGTTTGCAGAGATGCGTAATCCTGTTGGGCTTGGCCTTGTGGAATGGATGATACTGAGAGATTAGAGTCCTGGAATTGCGCGTGTGCTTTGTTCCGTGCAAGTTTGTGAGTAATATCTGGAATATCGCCAGTATTAAGGTTATCGGAGGATGCCAACGGTGCCAAGTTGAAGCGAGGGCTGCCATTAATGGCGGCGTTATCTGACATATTAAGTTGAGTGGCTTTTTCTGGTGTATGAGAATGACCTTTCGTCTGTTGTCCAAGAGTAAACTGGTCGAGTTCGCTCACTGGGTATGGGGCTGACGGTTCTGACTGCGCCATTTTCTGTCTGTATGGATGGACGGACATTGTATAGGTGTTGTTCTATTCTGGTCTGGTGGGTTCTGTTCTGCTTGTCTTTGCTATGCTATGCTTTGTTGTTTGTTTGTGTGGAAAAAACCGCGTCTGGTGTATGGCTTCGTGGAGTATTTCAAGGTATACTTCTGGATCAGTAGTTGATGCCACGAGTAGTATTATATTTTTTTTCCGCCCAAGGTTTTTTGGACTTCAAGATATTTGGGAAAATAGAGGGGCTCGTATTTTTCTTGGCGGAAATATAGCCTTTTCGGTATATGGTTTGACTGGAAAGGCTGGGGTTAGGTGAGACGCAAACAGAAACAATAGAAAAAATATGTTAGAGCAGGGCTCTCTGTTTTAGGAACAACTGAAAGAAAAAGGAATAATAGGATTATCGGTGGTGAAGCAAATTCGGAAATTTCGTTTTAGAGAAGAAACAAAAAACGGGAAGATGGGAAATTTCACCTCTTTGGTGTTGGCTTATGTGTAAGAGTGTAGTCTATTTTTATTTGCAATATTTATTTATGTATTTATTTTTGGGTTCTCAGACCGTGGCCTGGTTTCAGAAAAAAAATACTAAAATAATAATATTAAAAAAAAAAAAAAAAACACCGTTGCGAAAAGTAAACGATGGACGTGCGTCTGCTCGATGTTCTATTTAAAGCAAACAAACTATTGAAACAGATGTGGATGTGGATAAAGAAATCTGCTTTGTATCCTTATTGTTCGTGGAAAATTAAAAAAAAAAAAAAAAAAAAACCAAGGTGGATTTAAAGGCGAAAGTTGAGTCAAAAAGTTAATTAAAGCAAAATCAAAGTTTACGTGAAAACCCCCACATGAGCTTTCCAAAGTCTAGGGGGCCCTCCACGTCCCACACACGCGTCATATTCTGTAAGTGGAACGATTCCGTCAGACTGATTTATTCTTTTGGGCGTCTCAGACCAGTGATCATATCCCTGATGGTTCCGATACCGTATCTTTTGTTTTGTCTTCATTTGTATTCCTATTTTTTTTTTCTTTTTTTTTTGTAAAATGTGCATTCAAAGTCCACTGTTTGCGGAAATCTTGTTCACGCATGTAACGGTCGTCAGAAACGCGAATCGGCCCACCGCCTTTGGCACATTGACGGTGGAACAGTGATTCGCCCTCGCCCACTCACTCAATAACAACGCGCCTCTACAAGTTAAAGGTATTTGGCAGCAACTCTCCGTGTAGAAACTTGCGGGCAGTATGGGTTGCTGTGGTGCTGCTGTAATGTCACTGTTCGGGTATGTTGTTGTTTTATTTATTTTTTTTTTTTTTTTAGCTAGTTTGAATTTTAAATTGTTTCTTTTTGCTATTTATTCCGTTTATTTCTTTCCTTCTCCTCTTTTCCCCTTTTTTGATTCAACTCTCGCCTTCCACTGCAACTTCACACTCTCTAAGCTACTCACTTCATGGCAAAAAATAGGGGCCCCACTAGCCGGAGTGGCTCTACCTACTTCAATCGCCATACGCGATCGTCTGAAAAAAGGCACTGGAGCGCGTCTTCCGGCATGGAAACCGTCCGCCCCCACTACAGGTGCACGCCAGAAAAGTGGAAAATTAAAATCTAGTTAACTATTGCTGCCTCGGAATCGGCAAGCAGTAGGACGGATCCAAAGGTGGATGCTTGATTGGTAATTTTACATGTTACTGCACGTGTTGTGGCTGATAAAGTGCCAGTATATAGCCTGAGGACTTTTTTTTTTTTTTTTTTTTTCGGGAAGAGCGGGGTCAGTCACTTTATCACTATAGTTTTCGTTCCATTGTCTTCCTATTCATACCGAAAATAGTCTATTCAGACAATGGAGGAAACATGGCTCAGCTAGGGCGCCCGAAATTGTAGTGCACATCGCAGCGTGGGCTAACCAGGTAAAGCCTAAAAAACCTTAAACGCTAGTCTAATACCTCTAAATCTCTCTGTTTTCAGCCCGCCCAAAATAAAACTTTTTTTTCTTGGTGGCTTTTACAACCTTTCCCCTTTGTTTGTTTTTCGTTTTATAAATAACCCAGCATATTGAGGAGTATACTAAGCCTGCGCAACTTTCCGAGACTGAAAAAAAAAAAAAACAGGTTCAATGCCACATTTAAAAATAGTTCGCTCATCGCCTTACGTCACTTTGATCCGCGCAAGGGCCACCTTGAAGTTTAGTTATATTTTTGGAACATACACCAAGCAAAACACTCGTAAAACAGATCGGAAACTTTCCGAGATTCGAAGATTCCTTCATTAATCTTGTGTGCTGAAAAGGGTTAGAAGACCCCCCGCCTCGTACTTTGATGCTAAACATGCCATCGAGTTTCCATTCTGCAAAAGCACCTGCTAGATCCATCTAAGTATGACAAATCACTCACGAAGGTTATTGCTGGCACTGTGAAAATCTTAGGACATATATCCAGAGGTCATCGGCTTGTTTGGAAAAAAATTCAACATACTACACGGTATCACTAAATGTGTGACTGATACATTTCAATTGTGTCGATTGCAAAACTGGATACTCTTTCAGAAGCAAAATCGCAGCCATGTTCAATTGCCTACATTACCTTCTTACGTTCATTCAAATCGACTACCATGCACTGCTAAAACATATATTTGGTATTTGTAAAATCGCGCCCCTTCACCCAGTTCTTTTCTCAAGAGAACTGGGGTCTACCAAAAGGCTTAAGGTTTATTTGATTGTAACGGGTGCAACGAAGACACATGGTGTAGTCAGGTTATAGCTAGGCCCCGTTAAGATACCACCCTCGTACAAGAGACCCTTTAAACATAAACCAGAGGTCACGCCGAAATTCAACACAAGAATAAAGACTCTATAATCCACGCCCCCAAGAAACAACCACGGCTTTCGAAAATTCATAGAGCTATCATATTAGAAGGTATTGTTTCGCAAGAGTCGATATTTCTGGTTACCCTTTTGTTCCTTGTTATCCCCGCATATTCACACGTGGCACAACCACCTATGACATGATCACCCATTTATGCGCCTAAAAACGTAACATACACGGCCAAAGCAGCTGCAAGCACAAACCCCACGACTTTGAATGCCGTATCGATGCCCGCAGGCCGGGCTCCCTCCTGCTCCGCCAAAAGCCTGATTCTATCCTCGGTATCTAAATTCACCAAGTCGATCAGCAGGGGATCGGAGCCGCTTTTTTGTGATCCTCATTAGTTTGACTAAGTTTCTCCTGCTCCTTCTCGTGTATTTTAACGGCATTATCATCGTTGATTTCTGGGAAAATCGCGGCAAACCGAGTGTTTTCCAATGTGTTCCATTTGTGGCTGTCAGCAGCCAACTTTCTCTTGACTGCATCGGTGGTGGTGATGGATCCTGTGGTATGCTCTTGGCCAGTCATAAAGCTCAAAAGTCCCGTCAAAATCGTCAGCACACTCCACGCAGGGTTCCACGTGTCGGGGTGGTAATCACTCATACTTAAGCAAAGCCTTGTGTTACATGCAAAACGACCATTTGGTGTCACCATGGAGATCGAAGGGGGCTTAAATGGGTAGTCCAGAGGAAATCTGAGTAACCCGTGGTACTGGCCATTTTCATATGGTGTTCCTGGTGGTCCCGTGATCACATAATGCCATTCTAGGATATTCTCGTCGTTGGGCTTTGCCGTGATGAAAGGAGTTGGGTTGCTTTGGATTGTCTTGTACTCCTTATTCAATCTTTTCTGGGCTTGTCTCGACACCATGTTTGGGAGGCGACTCGTGTGATGGTGCAAATATATCCTATCGAGGTTTTTTTTAGAATTACTAGTGAAGCAACAAAAACTATATGGCAAGAAAAAATTTAATATTCAATATACCCCTTCGTATGTTTCTTTTGGGATACAGAGTATGTCTTGTCTGGTGCTTGTGTGCTTGTCATGATAACAGCAAAACAGGTAGACTCTAGTCGTGTGCAGCTCACATTCGCGTTCAATTGTGGGGGCGAGACAGGCATTACATAATCAGCAGTTGTTTCTTGATGTCATCGAATTTCTTTTGAATCATTTCTTTTGAATCCGTTTTTCAATCCGATATCTGTTCTTTTTCGTGTTTTATGTTTTTTCACTGATTTATTCTCCTCAAAAGGGTATTCGAGGTGAAGCCATTACTTGTATTGGCACTGGCTAATTTTCGCTCTCGGCAATACAACTTTGATGAATGTAAGTATCGTAGTATTACAGTATTATTTCTTTTCTACAAATTGCTAAATCAGTAGATTTTGTACCATTATAAAGTATACGTTACAGTATTTGGCGTGTTGTAAAGAATATATCCTGTTTTCTTGTTTTGCGACCTTTTTTTACTACAGAAACAACAGGAAAATACCACCGAAATATGTGTAAGAAGAGAAGAAAGGGAAATACGGACGAATCTTTGAGCTACACGTACAAAGAATCTCTTCATCTTCAGTTTCGTGATATTCTTCATGAGTCTAGTTTGTCATTTGAACCAGTGTGTGCAAATATGCTGGTGCTAGATTTTCGCAATAGATGGCTGCGGCTGCAAATTCCAAAGCAAAAAGGAAAGAAATAAAACACTTTCTCACTACTTGTCTTCGATAGTCTGAAACCAAAAAAATATATATATACAACGTTTTCTAATGGTGCGTCATCAATAAAAGCTCTTTTCTAAAAAGAAATTAAAAAATTAAACTCGTTGTTCACATACAAGTAATCCCATTTTCTTGTTCTTTATTCTTTTAATTTCCAAGTCACCAAGAGGATATGTTTCCCATCATATTTTCGCTAAGAAAAGTACACTTGGTGTCAGATATCCTGGGCAAAACTAACCTTTATACCATTCTTCCTAATAAACATCTCCCCAAAGGTCTTTGTTGATAAAGAAACTTGGTCAAACATCCCAACTTATAGAAACAAGATTCTAAAAAGAATACTATGAGCATGCAGTCCCTAAACAAAATATTGAGCAAATCATTTCACTGAGAATTTGCCCTTTAGAAGAATCTTGATATCTTTTTTCGATTCTACCGCCAAAGAAATAGGTGAAATCTTTCTACAGAAGGCGACTCAAAAGTCGAGAAAACATCCAGACTTGCCAACCACATGGAAACGGCCTTTGGGAAGTTTTCTTGAAAATCCCCCAAAGTGGACAATATACTTTTACACTCAGGAAGATTTCTTTTCAAAGAATCTAAAAGAATCCAAAGTCACTTTGCGCCTGAACTTTCTTCTGTCCTTCTATGTATAAGCTAAAAAACACTGCAATTCCTTGCCACTGATTTTAAGAACGAGAACGGCACAGGTGTAAATAGAGCGCACCATAAATACCCAAATCTCCAGAATTTAGAAATCTGGCTTGGGCTACTGCAGCCAAACCACTGTGAATATCTCACAAAACTTGATTAATATTTATCAGGGGGATGATTTAAGTTACGATTCAGATAGTTATGCCGGGTCAGTCTATCTCACGAAATTACCCCAGGTATTTAATATATATATATATATTCCACGAGAAAAAGATCTCGTTGATACCATGAAATCTGAGTGGGCCACATACTCTTTCTATCAACAAAATATATCCATTTATGAGAAAGATTTATACTTTCTCTGTGTTGTGATTTGGTAATCAATGAATCGTATTCTTTTTCAGACTAAAGTATCACATATGCGTATATTAAAATTGACTCCTTGATTTCTGTAGTATTGAAATCTATGTAATTTAGACTTACTAAGGTGTACTTCTTTAGAGGAAAACTGTTCCCACAAACTTTTGATCATTTTTCAAAGAAAATAACCAATTATGGAGTCCAACTCGTATTTGTTATTGGATTATTGTGGAAACTGAGGTTTGTGGTGATGCAGAAGTATTAGAACATCCTTAAAAGAATGAAAAAAAAAACCTAGTTTCTCTGAATTATAAAGTTTTCCAAGATTTGAGTCGTCTCAATATTCACCAGGTAGGTCCACTTTCATGTGGTGCCAAGCAGATTTTTGCATGAACTTTATTAAATTAACTTATAAGCTGATTTATATTTGTATAGTTTTTGGGTCGTTTTTACAGCGGCTTCCTGTAATACAATTGGTTCTTTAAAAAAATACCTTTAAAACACCTTCAGATACACTTTTCTTTCAGAGTACCTGGAAGGTTACATTTACAACATCTATGACCTCCTTAGCTACCCTTTATCACGTGACTTAGGTGGCGGTCATACTCCTGATGGAAACCAAAGACATATTCCCTTTGGAAATACCAGTTAAGCTATTAAAAATAAATTATATCAGAAATATTAGCCAGGCGATACCTCTATCCCGACAGATTTTGAGCTATTGGCTTTGGTACTTGGGTCTCTTTGTAGTCACGTGAATGTCGAGCAATATTTAATAGGCATAATCTATTTCATGGATTTCGATAGGAAATTGCGCCAAAATAAATGCAATACAATTAACTTAAAGATGACCAAAAAATAAGAGAAAAAATTAAACTTAGTTGTACAAAATTCGAAACTAAAAGATATATCTCGCAAAGGCCAGGCCAACTTTCTAGAATGAAAGGAATTCTTAAATCCTCAAGCTTTCTGGTAGACCTTTGAGGTCAAACAGCCCAGAAGTGGTTCTTTACCTAAACGAAGTCACGAACCTCCCAAAAGCACTTTATAATATTTTCCTCCCTTCTTGTTTTTCTTAAATTTCACAAAGCATTGCAGTATTTCTATATGTTCACATATACTTCCACGTCACTGTTTCTTAGAGGTTAACTTTTTCTTAAAAAAACTTTATATCACCCCAAAAAAATGATTCTATTCTATTAGTGAGCCATATTTATTCACCTGTGTATTTGGACAAAGTAGAAGTGGAGGCTAGACTGCCTTCTTGAGAAACTTCAAGGATACTCCTCAAATGAAACCTTAATTTTCAAAATGACACAAGAAATATGTGTAAACCTCATATTCGTCCACAGCAATGCATGTGTACATGTCATATCCACCCAACAATACCTGTGTATATCTCCTATTCATCCACAAATATCTTGTAAAGAAAGCAATCGATTTCACTAAAGAATTTGTTTCCCTTTTCAGACTAAAGTTCCTCACAATGACTCATTTACCCCCTGACTTCAGCTTCAGTGCTGCTACATACCAAAACGGGCAACTTTTTTCCATAAATAATTTCCACAACAAGAAGAAATCTTACCTTTTGGCATAGTGTGCTCAATAACACTAGTGTTATTTACGTGGTATCAGACCGATAAAAGTGTATTTAGTGAAATTTTCTTAGGTCACACAGATCAAGTGCTCTAAACCCCAAAAGCTACACATCTCCATTTCCTAAATACACCCCACTATTCATGTTCCTCTAGAGCTATCGATACGAGTTCACATCGTTGTTGTCATTCTACACACGCCACTATCTCGCAGGTACCTTTTTTTATAATCTAAAGCCCAGAAAATGATAGGAAAGCAACCGGCATTCCGGTGCTCTGATACGTTGAACCAACGACATTCGCCTGATGGTCAAATTCCGGTATCGGGGTGCGTCGGCATTCAGATCCTTGCTGTGTTCGTTATCTAGAGTGATAATGCGGGCACCCGCATTTTGTCACCACATCAGGAAATTGATGTGTTCTATTGCGCTGCTCTGACTGCACTTAAAACAAACAATCACTGCTTTCCAATTGACAACAATCAAGGCTATTTATGGAAAAAAAAACTTTTAGAATAATGAAAGTACTGTGAATGCAAATACTAGCCTCCTTTTCGATGCATTCCTGTTAGTGTGGCTTTAAAAGAACCCGTGCATCTATCTTCCAAATGATTTGGACTTTTTAACCCTATTTCGTCCGCAGAAAACATGTACGCGCGTGCAGGTTGCGGGCGGTTTTTTTGCACCCATCTTGGTGCTTCAGCCCACACTACTAACCATCGCGCCTTATCTATAGATAGCATGAATCAATATAAAAGGGGCCGAGCAGGGCGCTCGGAAATACCTAATTTTGAGGTCATTACTACCATTCTTTCAATTCTGAGATCATCTAATTCTTTCTGGAAACGAACCTAGATACACCTCAGATATTCTATTTTGCCTTTTTCTTTATTTCTCTTTTTTGCTCTCATTCACCAAACCACACTATCATGGCCACCGTTGCACCTCCAGACTTGACTGCTGATATTCTTGCCGGCAACCTTCGTAAGTCGGTGTCTATAGAAACCTACAACCGGGCTTTGGCAGACACTTTTTCGTCGTTATTGGAAAAAAATTCTGACTACAAAAGCGTCAAGTTTGACCCAAATGTGCACTTGAAGTTCTACGCACAGGGCCCCTTGGAACAGCACAAGTTCCACAACACCAGAAGAATCACCATGGAGGAATTGGGACTCACCCATAAATTGCAAATCTCTCCAATTGGTGTTTCCGACCCATTTCCTTTGTTCACTGATGAGGCTGTTGATATAATGAGAATGGAAGTGTTGCAGAAGGACGCTTTCTTGAAACATGCCAGAACTTCTCATACCTCCACTTCTGGTTTGGACTGTGTCCTCCGTGGCTGGGTTTCTGAGAAGAAGGAAATTCTCACTCCATTCACTTATGCCGCATGGACCCATCCAAAGACCATGGAGTTAGTTTCTACAATGGCTGGTGTTGAATTGGAGATTGTCATGGACTATGAGATCGCACATGTCAATATTGGAATCACTGACCCCAAGAACGCTGCTGCACAGTGCACCCCAGGAGAGATCGAGAAAAGACGGAAGTTTTTCACCGGCGAAAGTTCTGATGAGGATATCCCCGCAATTGTCGGCTGGCACAAAGACTCATACCCATTTGTGTGTGTACTTATGTTATCGGACACCACTCAGATGATCGGTGGAGAGACTTATCTTCGCATGGGAGACTCGAAGTTGGCCCGAGTTTCAGGACCACAAAGAGGCAATGCTGCCATGTTGCAGGGACGTTTGATTAACCATTTGGCCCCTAAGCCACTAGGTGCCACTGAGAGAATCACTATGGTTACCTCTTATAGAGCCAAAAACCCTACACTCCACGATGGATCAGTTTTGGCTACAGTCAAACCAGAAGTTAACTACGGCTCAAGATACGACGAGTTTTACCGCCAATGGGTCACTTATAGAGCGGATGTCATCAAAGCACGGTTGGCTAAGTTGACTTCAGCCATGATGGAAGAAGAATCTTTCAATAAACATGCCACTACAGATGCGTTGAAGGAAATCGAGTCGTACTTGCGGAACACCTATAAGGAAATGGAAATGTCGGGCGAAGAATGGAGTGAAGTTGTTCAGAAAGGTTGAAGAGCCCTGAGCCAGACTTTAGGGGATTAAATTAGCTGGTTTTGTTTATGAATGATTACAAAATGTTATTAACTCAAGAGTTTCTCTCTTTTTTTTCTTACTTTTTCTCTCTCTCTTTCTCGTTCTCTCGTACGGGAAGCTGTATGAAGGCAGTGTATAAAAAAGCGTAAACCACTGCGAGATTTGTGAATTTCCTCCGAAAAAACGTGAGGGAAAGAAATTTTATTAAGTTTAGCTTCATCCATCTCGTCGTTTAAATCACGTCCGTAGAATAGCACCGCTGCTTCCTTACGAGCAGCAAAGCTTAGCCCAAAAGCCTTTCTTCTCTTCTTCATTGACGTGCTGCTGTTGCTGTTGTTCGTAATGGTTGACTCTTTGAGGGTTTCCATAGTTCGATTGGTTGTTTTTCATCATAGCTTGGTTGGCCGAAATATCGTTGTTTGCGTGGGAGCTCAAGTTCGAGTGAGGTTGAAGCTCCTGCTTGATAGGAGGCAAAGGTCTGTTGATCAAGTGCTGCAATTTTTGCTGGTGGGACTGAGCGGCGGACAATTGCTGTTGCTGCTGGGTAGACTGGTTGATATTACTGTTCAAATTGTTGTTTCCCGCCGAGCTAGAAATCACGTTACCACCTTGTTGAGACGAGTGATGAGGTCTGTTTCTACGCAGATCGCGGTGACGTCTGTCCCTTTCATTTGGAGGATTTGGGTGGCCATAGCCGTGCAAGTTTGGTTTCTTGTTAATGGAAGAGTCCCAACCTTTTCCCCCGTTAAGATGCATCCAGTCAAAATCACCATCACAACTGAGGCCTGCGTCATCCAAAGCAGACAACAATAACATTCTGTACTCCTCGTATGCTGGCTCGGCTTCAAAGGGCAAGGATCTCACAGAGTCCAAGTATTCAGCGAATTGTTTAGGCAACCCCTCACACAAAAGTGTGGCCGCAGTGGTTCTCTTTTTGTCACCAATCTTCTCGTACTTTTGCTTGTTTGTAGGAGCTTTCAAACCTTGCCAAGGCAACTGACCGCGCAAGAAGTAGAAGAACACGTGGCCCAATGCCTCTAAGTCGTCTCTTCTCAGCTGCTCACGGCCCAAGTGGGTGTTGATGGACATGTAACGGGCAGTGCCGCTCAACGACTTTTTCTCCCGGTACGGAATGTGTTGTTTGGTTCTAGGGTCTCTATATTGTTTAGCCATGCCAAAGTCAATCAAGTGAACCTTGTTTTCGTTGGGGAAGCCCTGGCGTCCAATAAGGAAATTGTCGGGCTTGATATCACGGTAGATTAAGTCATGACGGTGAACCTCCTCGATCAATGACAACATCTGGATGGCAATCTGCACCACGGTCTTCACGGAAAACCTACGGCCACACCAGTCGAACAAGTCTTCCAATGAAGGGCCCAACAAATCAATCACAAGGATGGAGTGCAACCCCTCCTGGCCAAAATAGTACGCGTTTGGGATTCCATCGCAACCTTGCAAATGCTTATAGGTGCGATATTCGTCTCTCAATTGAGGAGCCTCGGTCTTGCGTGGCTCGAATTTAATGGCCACGGCAACACCGTTGATGATGTTGCTACCTTCGAAAAGAACACCAAAGGAGCCCTCTCCGATCTTCTTGCCGATCTTATAGTGCAACCCCACCACAGAGTTATTGTTGGAAGACGATCCAGACACATTCATGTTGGGCTGGTGGCTTGAACTCTGGTGTTGGTGATGTTGATTCTGTGTCACGGCTGCTGCGGCTATGGCTGCTGCGTTAGACATCAGATGGTTCTGGTGCTTAGAGCTTGTGTTTGTATTTGCAGGGATAGGCGGCTATACTAAGCAGCTCTGTAGTTTGTTTTGATTTGGCTTGGTTTGTTTGTTATTTTCGTATGTTTTTTCTTTGCTGTTGTTGGTCAACTGTGAAAATACTGGATCAACAAAAAGGAAGAAAAATACAGGAAATGGGAACAAAAACAATGGAAAAAAATTGATGGCCTGTGAAGAAATTAAAAAAAAAAACAATCAACGACTGCTCAACCTCGGTTCTCCACAAGATGTGATTTATCTTCGTTCTCCGTTCACGGTTGTTGTTGTTGTTGTTTTTTTTTTTTTTGGAAACGTGTGTTTTCAAAGGTCACGTTTCTTTTGCTGGAGGTGACGACAGTTCAACGCTTAATATGGAAGAAGATCCCGGCTATTCCTTTTTCGTATTCGTATATTATAGACGAGATTGTTTTCTGACAAGAACGGATCGGTTCTGTTTAATTTTTGAATAATGCTTCCAAAAGACGTCTGATGGGAAACGCTGGAAAGCTCACTTATGACACTGGCAGTCGGTTTTTTTGTGTGCTCAAAAGTTGTTTGGCGAACGGACATGCGAAAGCAAAACCGAGGTGGCCAAAAATATCCGACACCCAGCTTCCGGGTGCGACGTCCGCTGCGATTGTCGCAAGAGGGAAAACGGGCCCGCTGGGCCAACCGCAAAAACCTTAGCAAACGTTCGAAAAAAAACCTTAGCAAAACAGAAGAAAAATAGCATGGGGAAAAGTGCAATCCGGGTCAAAGAAAAGAAATAGCATTTATAGTTTCCATAATTGTGGGTTTATGAATGGTGAGTTAAGAGGAAATTAAATTAAAGTGACTTAAGAAATCAGTATATCAAATTAGAGTAAATTAAATTAAATATAAAGATTCAAGAGCAGAAGAAAAACTTGTTCTTGGTAGTAATTAAATTAGGCGACATTTCCCATGCTCGTATTATTTCTTTTTGATTTTGCCGGGCCTTGGGACTTTCTTGGGAGACCACGATAAGAGCCGCATTTCTTGTGCAGGCAAAAATGTCTTCAGTAAGGAGAATTGAATCCAAGCTAAAGCCGGGCCACCGAAAAGGGAAGGAAGTGCTTAAGGAAAACAAGTTATGAGCCTGGAAATAGTGGGTGTATTTTCAGAGAACATAAAAAGAAATGAAGAAAAGTAAAAAGAGTGAAGAGAGTTAGAATATGATTATACCCAACGTAAACGAAACGAAAAGAGTAAGTTTCACATTTATGCCGGTTGACCGTAGATGAATTATCTGTCTCTTTTTTTGGGGGCTGGTGATTGGTTTCAGCAAAAGAAAAATATACACACTCTCCCAAAATAGCGTGCGGCTCCAGATTGTGTAGCGCACGCCCGCAATTCCCTTACTGTTTCTGGTGTTTTCTGTTATGGCTAATGCCTTGTCCTACGCAGGTTTGGAGGACTAATTAGGCAATATATATATATATCTATATCTATAAATACATGGTTTGTATCTGTTTAAATTTTTAGACTCAGCTGGATTTTGTTTTTGAATCCAGGTATGGTTGCTGTTGTTCATGCTGATTTTGATGTGTGATAATATTTTGATTTGTATTTTTTTGCTGGTGGTTTGGAAAAACAGTTGGAATTTAAAGAGATTTGGAGTTAGGGCAATGAATAAATACTAAAAAGATCGATTTAAAAATAAGCCTTTTGAATTCACAAGACATCAGCCGAGGGATTCAATACACTTACACTTTCCAATAAATACAGATATTAATTTTCTTTTTTCTTTTGCTCCTTTGTATTGGAAACGCTAGTCTTCAACAAATCACTTGGCTGTCTCAATCGCGAAGAGCTATTCAAAACTAGGCGTGGGCATGGCTAGTCTTTGCAGCCTTCGAAATTGTCCTTTACCGAGTCACTCGTATTCCTTTGATGATGGCATTACTTTTGAACAATTGCGGGAGAAAAAATCGATGTCTTCTATGAATTATATTGTGTACCAGTACAATGTCTCATATAAACCGTTCTAAAGGCTGCATTCTCTGAAGCTGAAGTACATATCTCGATGCAAGGTGACAAACAATAATACGTGGAAACAGATTGGAGTGTAAATGCCTTTCTTGGTTTCATTCCCAAAACTAAACTTGCACTGTCGAAGTGATTATACCTTGCATCTCTACCGAGTTTTAGCCCCATAATTCACCACTTCTGGCTCGTGAACGGGACATTTAGCTAAGAACTAATAATTGGTGTAGTTATTGGACCCAGAAGTAATTCCTCGGAGACGGTGAGAATGAAGGAGGTTCAGTGGATCTGTTCGACTTGCTGCTAATTAGTATCGAGGAGTCGAATAATTAGTCATTCAAAAGCAATCAAGAAGAACAAATGAGTTTTTTAAGAAATATTCTTCTTACGTGTTAGTTAAAACATTTCGCGTCCCTCCTGGTTTTGAAAAGTTAAATGATTAATGATCTTTGATGGAATCAAATAGTGGAGTAACATACATCTAAAGTTGGACAGTCGTCGTTGAAAAAGAGTCACTATTCACTTAGTTCATCATCGACATGTTCTTTTCTACCCATTTGTAGTTGAGATAGTCAAGACCCCAGCTGCCTTTTATACAAAAGAATTTCTGAATATTTACGATTTTTTTATGACTAAATCGTTAAAGTTTTAGAACTGTATTCCTTTTCTGCGATTAAATTTTGGCAATTAAAGAAATTAGGGCCTCTGGGTGCACAGAAATAGACGGGATAGACAACAAGACCTAGACCATTCGAAAATAGCGGAAAGGTATTTCTTCTTTACAATAGTAGCTATATTCTTCTATGGGTCTGTGTGTTTTTCTGGATGACAATACGGGGCCTTCTGCTCACCAACTTGTTAAAAAAGTCTGGTTATATCCTGGAGAACTGCACCAAAATTATTTCGAGTTTTCCTGAATTGATGGTAGATCAACGAACCCGTGATTCACTATCGAATAAATCCATTCACTGCCGACTATCATATTAGACACGAGTAATGTCTCGATATTTAGAGTCGGGTGTATATCCTGATGAAGCAATTGTGAGTATTCGGAGTAAAAACGCTTTGGGTGAAAACAAGTATCTCCATTTGTGGGGCCGTGGTGCGAGTCCAATCTACATTTTTCTTGCGCGTCCGCACAATTCGGAATACCGATTCTTCAAACTCCTTTATATATAAGATCTCCTCTCTCTTAAACCTCATCTCCTAAACCCCTCCTATAAGTTTCTATAAACAAAAATAGAAACACAAACAAAGCAAAACAACAAAACAATAAAACAAAACAGAAACATCCGAAATAAAAAAAACATCATGTCTTCCTCCACGCTAGACCAGATCATGATCGAGGACATCGCACGTCATTGTCCGCAGCAATTCTTGGCCTTTCATCAGTGCATGGGCAAACCACCTTCCGAGGCTGACTGTGCAGCCGAACAACTCAATTTAAGCAGGTGCATCAAGAGCTCCGTCCCTGTGTTCCAAAAGATCCACGGGGTTTGTGCTGGCAAGCTCCAGGCATATGAACTGTGTCTTCGAATGAACGGTTCGTCCCAAACAAAGTGTCAGCAAGATTTGGGCGAATTGAGAGACTGTGCATCGGGAGCTGTCACAAAATAGGTCAAAAAGTCTGGGCAAGAACAAGAATGACGCAACCTTTTATAGATACATGAATATGATTCACCGATCCCAGGCCCAGTCATTATGCTCTACCTTTGCCAGTCCTTCCACTGTGCGAGGTTTCAAATTTCCAATTATTTCCATATTTTTGTTTTGTTCCTGTTCTTCTTTCTTTCTCTCTCATGTAACAATCTCGCCTAGACCTGCTCTACTTGGCCAAGTACTTCTGCGGAATGTTTTGGATATTCACAGGACTCACATAATCTTTGGCCTGCTTCCGGCCAGCCTCATCTGAATGTGTCTCTTCAATCTCGTGTGCATGGTGCAACAACTCATGCTCGATATCCTCCTTATGTTTGGTATGAACATCGGGGTCCTGGTCTCTATGGTACTTATTCCAATGATGGTTCTCATACTCCGCCTCAAAGTCCATATGGTGACCTGGGCCCAAGCCAAAATCCGGCAAAACACCACCCTTTTCGGAAAACTCAAGCCAGTTTTTCTTAGGGATGTTTCCGTTCTCTTCCGCACGCAAAAGGACAGAAACTTCCTTGATTACCTTGTCCTTGAGTATCTGTGGGATAGTTTCTGCGTGGTCATGCTCACCCATCCCACTGCCATCACCCACAATTTCATCCCGGGTCAATCCATAAATGTAAAGGATTTCATTCGGCGTCCAATACCCTTTTCCCAACAAATCGTGGAGCATGAAAAACGAAGATGCGTCAAAACTGTCCATTTGGTGCTCTTCCTTCATGTGCCATTCCTGCCACGAGAGTCCAGGGGTTTGACTGGATTTGACTTGTGTGCATAAACCGAAGATGCTGCAAGTAGAATGCCTATGATATTGAGCTTCATTGAGTTTGTTTCAATTTTTTTTGTGTATGATTTTTAACCTTGTCGAACTTTCAATACATCGTGTATCGATGGAGATCAATGCACCGTGCAGGCCTGACGGTGGAAAGCGGAAGGCTTGGCACGCACCACGCAAATATAGACGTGGTCGGAAAAAAGGCTGTGCTTTTGGAATATCTTTTTTTCTTCTTTTTTTCTTCTTTTTTTTTGTTGTCTTTTTTAAAAATGAATATTTATAGAAATTGTTTAAAAAAATCAATGGATAATAGAAATCTTCCAATAATTAACCAGGTGGTATAAAGTACAGAAATATGTGCTTTATAAAATTAGTCACCTCGGTGAGATATGGCCCTCTGGAGTCCTTCTTTTACTGGCACTGAAGCTTATACTCATTCATATTGATCCCAACCTAAGAATAATTCAATAGCTCTATAAAAAGCGGGTTCTATTTTTCCTCGGAAGGCCAGAAGGAGATCGAGTGGGGGAACAGATAAGGTACATTATTTTTCCGAATCTTTCTCTTTTTTTAGCTTCAATTTAATTCGACGATCCTTCCAAAAAAAGTTGATTAAAGTGGGATTTCTAACGTCACTAAAAAGTTAACTAGACCAATGGAATCTTCCTTTACTGACAACAGAAAATTAAGATATCACTGTATCCCAAAATAATGGACTCAAAGTTGAAAAAGTAATTCCCACTTATTCAACGTATACCGTTGAATCTCATCATGTAATTTCCTTAAACTGAAATATTTATAAACCCCTCATCCAGAAATATGAAGAAATATACTTTCATCATTGCTGTGTCTGCTCTTCTCCCGCAAGTGTCTGCACTTTCCTTGGATAAACGAAGCCTTCTTGATATTGCCATGAGTATACCGACACCTTTTATTCGGAAAGATTGATTTGGCATTTTAAATACAATTTGGCTTGAGCTTAAAATAGAGCACAAAATGGACATGTCCCGTAGGAAATGCCGACATATGGCCCGATTTTCATGTGGTCGATTAGACAAGTTCCGGTGGGCTAAAAGGTCAGGGGTCGACTGCGAAATCAAGCTCAAATATTGTTGCGGTGAGGGAAGGAAAATGGCCTGAAATAAATCTGGAAAATCTAAGTTAACCCTGACGTGTTTAATGAAAAGTTCTGAGAAGTTTCCACAAATTTATACATATCTCGGAAGATGACAAAATGGACGTGTTGCCAGAAGAACTCCCTTCTTTGAATAGCCCGGAATTACCCAAGGACAAGGTTATTTCGGAAAGGGTGTATGTTCCAACAGAATAAAAACCCTCAATAATTTAGTCCTGGAAATTTACCCTTGGTTTATAGCTTTTGTGGCCTCTGTGTATATACCTCTTTTGTTATGCCATTTGTGGGATTATAGTGAGCCTGTGAGGTGTGTTTTGCTACCTGTCCACATGGTACATACGCTGATTTTTCTTGGTTGAATGATTTCTAGAATTCATTATTCATCTACCAAGACCAAGACGTGGGCAATTTTTGCATTCACTAAATTAAAGCTATACTTAATCACATAAATTTAACAAAAGGTTTGAAGTATCTATCAAAGGTTTTGAAAGTGTGTTCTTCCTGGTTCAGCGAAACACCCTCACCATTTGCAGCCGCGCGAACCATTCTCACCCATTTCCCATGTGACTATAAAGCCACTGAGGTGTAATTGAGGTGAATATAAAACAGCTTTAAAATAAATATGTAGGCTCAAATAATGGTTTTTTTTATTCTCAAACCAGCTATTGTGATTTATGGAGAAAAAAGAAGGGCAATGAAAGAGAAGATGATCGCAGGCTCAAGAATATCGAACATCTCACATTAGTGGAAGTATCCGACTCTCGTTCCTATATTCTGTTAGATTGGCTTGACTGAAGAGCACAACACGTGCTATTTTTAAATGAAGTTGTGAATTTTATATTTTCGTGTTTTATAGGATTTAGTGAATAGATAATTACCTCGATCGAGTGGCACTAAAGCCATTCACAAACCTCACTTTCTATGATATCTTGTCTCGCCTAAATTCTCACAGATCATACAACGCCACCATTTCCACCACCCCTTTGTGATCCAAAGTTTATAAGGAACTTTGCTCGCTCCCCAGAAACATATTTTGCAAACCACCACTCTTTCACTCGAACTAAGTGAACCACAAAGTTATTTCACTAAAACACTTTGAAAACCACTTAAACTGACGGTAAAAAAACACTCAATCAATTAAAAACACCTTTAAAACACTTTTAGCCCGGAATTGGAAAGCTATGAGATCTTCGTTCAAGTTTGGCTTTGGGTCCAAAACGACCACTTCTAAAGAAGCCTCAAAACTTTCGAGAGCCTTGAAACTTCCAATTATCGAGCCCTCAACCGAGAAGAAGACTATTTCCCAAACTGAAAATGGTTCTTGTCTCGCTTTGAAACAATCAGGTCTTTCTTCTTCGGACCTTACCAAACCCTGGGGCGAGGACTTTGCAGCCACAAACTACTCCCAAAATGACAACTGCCACCATTAGGTCAATTAAAAAAATGGAAGAGCTCACCAAACTGCTCGAAGACCATTCGGAAGTTTTGGTCATTTCAACTGGTACCCCAGAAACTTTAAAATTGTAGCACATCCGCAAAAGTGTCTACAGGGAAAAAGATCAAGAAGGCGATCACAAACTACGCTAAATCCACCCGCAAGATTTTTTTTTTCAAAGCCAAGACCCAGATAGAGGCCATATCCAATTGTCCCAAAAGAGTCTGATTTTACTTTTTTTCCTCTAAATGCAGTTTTTTTAATCAAAATCCTGCCACGGAACATGTTGTGGTACAAGCTGAGGCCGAGGACACACACAAACCAACCACTTCAGGGGCAAAACCCAAGGCCTCACCCCTACAGGAAAGTCTTCCACTAATACATAGTGCACAAAAAAAGGCCAATAAAAAGAGCACACTCCACCAAAAAAACACCCACATGCTGGCGGCTAAGACGAGACAAACGAACAAGCGCACCACCTTTCAGGAAAACAGTTGTTGCCAATCAGCAAGAAATTCGCAGCATGGGAAGACATCAAGGAAACCGTCAAAAAAAGAGGGACAAAGGGTATGAGTTGAATTTTGACTACAACAGAGTCTTGAAGCCTTCTTTTGTTGATGGGTGGTTGGATGCTACGGTGAAGCCTCTTGCGGCTGCGCTTTCTTTGCTGGTTGACCAGCTCGTGGAAGGTCAGATTAAGTATGCGATGGACACAGAGACGAACCAGAATGACACAAATCGGGTTTGTGCACATTGTAAACGAGACCCAACTGGAGCTCTGGGACATGGAAGCTGTGAAAACTGCTACTATTTCTGGAAAGACGAACGGACTGAATTTCTCAAGTTTGGCGACGCGAAGAACCTCAAACGCGAGTTTCCCTTCCATGCCCCTTGTTCGGATGTGGAAGATCTGTTTGCTTCTACAGGCGATAGTATGAAGGGAATATGTCTCATGCCAATTTATGGGTTCTGGGAAAAGATGGATCGTCGTCTTTTCCGGGCCAAAATGCAATGGAGACTGTTCCGGGCGATCGTTCCCCAACTGGCTGCGAAAAGTTCGCGCGGCTGCAAACGACAGTTACGGATGGCGGTCTTTGAGGCCCCAATAAGTATGGACGCAAAAAACCTAAACTTTTAGGGCGATTTACTTCCACAGGACTTTTCTCCTATTTATGATAAGTACTGGCCACAAAGACATGGGCCCAGACAGATTTTATGGGGTGGAGGTAAATTATGGAAATGGAAGGAGGTTGAGAAAATACCGTGAATCCACGCCTGCTGGTGCCAGATTCGTCTACGTTCCATACCCTGACCAAAAGCCATTTATTGTTCCACCCATTTGGTATAAACTTAGTTTGAACGTTGGGAATACAAAGCAAGAATTGAGTGTAATACAGAAAGGGCTCTGATTGGACAAAAGTTCAAGTCAGAGGCCAGGGGTTTCATGCTCCTACACAGTCCATTCCGGCGAAGACTTTGGTCCAAGAAAAAGGACACTCCTACATTCATGGTGCTGATTCGACTGGATGCCCAACTAAGGAATGGCAACAATTGGCGAGCCAATGGTGATTGACTGAAGTCTTCCTTTGCCGCTGGAAGAATCGCTGCCACTTCCACTAAAAGTCTTTCATCTATGACTACTTAAATAACTTCTTGTGAAAGTTTTGAAAGGGGTTCGCACCAACGTTGGCGATAAATCACTAGCTACCGGCCCTGCACTGGAAATTACTGATGAAGAAAATGGACCAATGGTCACTCAAGTGGAAACTTTGGAAACTATCGACAGTAGGGTTCCACCAGCTGCTACTTCAATTGGGAAAAGAGTTGATACAATCCAATAATGGTTCCTGAATATCTCTTTGTTCAGGACCTGGCTATAAAATTCTAATCATCCGGAGACAGTTAAGAGGCCACATTTTCAATGCGACGCTGGTGTTTCTGATTACAATGATAAAGCCACAATCTTCCCATTGGGGATTCATTTAGCTCATCCAATATTTCGAACCTTCTCTGGACACTAGAGATAGTACTGGGACTTTCATATTTCAGAAAGTATTGGTCGTCCATTTCCCAGGGGCCAAAAATAATGATTTACCACCAGTCATGGTTGAGACGTTATTGGATATTTAAAAAAAAAAAAAAAAAAAAAAAAAAAAAAAAAAAATTCTCAAAAAACAATTCTCAAAAAAAAAAAAAAAAAAAAAAAAAAAAATACTGGCTCCATTCACCTTGGAACCTCTAATACCAGGATTCGACTCCTGAGTCAAAACTTGCTAGAGTCTTTGGCCTTTTTGTTTTTTTTGTCTTCAGAATGAACTCCCAGAAATTCACTAGAGGACTCAGACAAAAAGAAAGTTAACCCAAAGACACCAAACTTGCTTCTTTTATGAACTTTTACATAGTACATACTTTAATAAACGAAAATCAGATAAACTACTAAAGATACTTCTATGATATTTGTAGACAGTCGGAAGATAATATAGAGGTCATACTTAAACTTATTCTTCTGGTTTAAAATCAATGCCTGAGGGTTTTCTTGAATTTTCATGAATAAAAAGATGCCTTCTCACTATTTAGTCAATGGGTCCAGATTTACGAAGTACTGGGGAGACGATCCCAGCAGGACGATTCGCTTTCGTTTCATAATTTCCAATACCCATCATTTTCTTTATCACCTTTCTGGTTCTTTGTTATCCACAGATGTGATTAGACTCTTTAGGAAAGTTTGTTGACTTAAAAATCTCACAAAGGAAAGAGACTTGGTTGGTTTTAGGATTACTGTTCTTAGGTGAGAGACGACGAGAACTTGGATACGTGGCCTCCCCCGCCAAAAAAGTCAAAGTGGATATTTCTACTATTTGAAAATTTCAAAAATAATTATACAGCGTAAATTGTTAAAACAGTATGTATTTTTGTGTTAGCAGATCGGTGCACACTTTCATAAGTTTAGCCCCGAACACGTTTCGCACCCACCAAAGCTTCACGTTTCGGGAAATTGGGGTTCCAAATGGCATACTTGTCATCCTTGAAGCTGAACAGCTAAGTGACTTCACCACAGAAAGAGACCATTTTTAAACTTCATAAGATACGAAATAAAAATAAGATATGGTACTCCTGTTTCTGTGAGATGGAAAGGCTCTTGCTTCATGACGCTAACAAGTAAAGTTTCATGTATATTCTTCTGTGGGGCCCACACTTGAATGCATTCTCAATAGTCCCGCGCTGACCCCTTCCATTTCTTATCTATGCTCTCAAGCGACAGAACCAAGAAAATTCTCACATAAAAGAAGGCTCGCGATTCTGTGTTTTGTATTTTTTCTCTCCTCCTTCTTCTTTACAACACATCATGACTTTGACAATATTCCTTCTTGGAGTTTTGAGATTGGTGATCAGAAGCGCAATATTCATTCTCGTAGTAAACGCAGTTTACTCATGGGTGATTTTTGTTTCTGATCAGCCAATTGCCACCGAAGTCGCTGCCGTCTCCACCGCCGCCTCTGCCGGGGAACTGACGGCCCCAAACACGATAATCGAAGAAATCAATACTTCGAGTTCCTCACTGGGAGCCTCAATAGAGTCTGATGATTCTAACTATGGGTCACAAATTGGGATTTCCTCTTGCTCTAACACTATCGACTACTCCTCTAACTCTTCTTTTGCCTCCTCCTCTGATACCGCCAACACAACGGGTGACCTATTTTACTCTCAGGTTAACCCAAAAATAGACTCAACGACAAGTGCCTTGAAGCCAGCCGAAATCCACTCTGATGGTGTGATTTCCAGCGAGGCCACTCACGCCGGTGGTTACTTTTCTACTGATTTCTCTACTGATGTTCCACGATTTGCCACCCTAATTTTCTCTATTCTGGAAGGTGAAACTGGCTCTCAAGATCAATTTCAACCTAAAGAAGTCGAGATGAATACCCGGCGTGTAGACATGGTATCAGTCGAGGACGTCCAAACCCCTATAAACCGTAGACCTGTCTCTAAAGCGACCTTGCAACCCCAAGCTAGACAAGTAGACCCTGAAGAGGTACAAACCCCCTCTGCGGAAAAAATAAAGGGCTTTACGGGGGAGACGGAGAGCAGGAAGTACAGATATGGCCCACAATTTTTGATGCAATTCAGCAAAATTGTCGATAATCCAATAGACAGTAGAACGCTTGAAACTGCTGGCCTTTCTTTTGGTAGAAAACCTTTTCATGGGCCGCAAAACCGAAACTCGAGCCTGAATGGACAACTGCAAGGTGGAAGATTTAATGGATCTCTGCTGACCAGACCTGGCCAATTCTATGATAGAGACAGTTTAAGCGGCCCACCCGGTAATTCTAAACACAGACCAAGAAGACGCACTTCCAAGAAAAAGAGCAGACCCGTGAATAAACCCTTGGCTAAAGTGGATGAGGCCAAAAAAGAGAAGCAATACCAAGTGCTACCTCAGCAGTCACTAGCAGAGCTCAACCCTGCTCCATTGATTTCTTCTGCTAACAGGTGGGTGCCTAGGTCTAGAGCTAAGACAGCAGAAGTGAAGCTTGCTCCCGATGGATCGAACCTTCTTTCCTCTACCGATATTGAGAGAAAGATCAACTCTTCATTGAATAAGTTGACGTTGGAGATGTTTGAGCCCATTACGGACGAATTGTTGAAGATTTCCAGACAGTCTGTTTGGGAAGACGATGCACAAACACTCAAACAGGTGGTATCCCTTACCTTTTCCAAGGCATGCGACGAGCCACACTGGTCTCCTGTTTATGCCCGATTCTGTGCTAAGATGTTTAAGGAGCTCCCTACAGATATCAAAGATATGAACACATTTACCAAGACCGGAGAACCGGCTACTGGTGGGGACTTGGCTAGAAGAATCCTTTTAGCCATCTGTCAAACTGAGTACAATAGAGGATGGGTTGATAAGCTCCCCACAAAAGAAGATGGATCACCATTGGAGCCAGTAATGATGTCGGATGAGTACTATATCATGGCCTCTGCCAAAAGAAGAGGTCTTGGATTGCTAAAATTCATTGGCAACTTGTTCATATTGAACATGTTGAATGACCAAGTGATTTTGGGTTGTTTGAGAGACCAGTCGAAGAATGTTGTTGACCCATCTGAAGACTGCTTGGAGAACTTGGCACAATTGGTGAGTACAGTGGGTTCCCGACTCGAGACTTCTGGGCGAAACAAGGCTGCTTTGGACAAGATTTATGATAACATCCACCAGATTTTGGGAAATTGTAAATTGTCATCCAGAATCAAATGTTTGTTGATGGACTTGGAAGACTTGAGAAAAAATAGTTGGAGGTCTACGAAGAAGAATGCTGGGCCTAAAACTATTAGGGAAATCCATGAAGAGGCCGGGTTGAAGAAGGTAAATGGGGGTAAAAAGAACGGTGAGAGAAGAAAGAAAGGAAAGAGAAACGGGGCCAATAGCCGTGGCTTTGGTGGATCTTCAAAAAGCACAACCGGTTCTTCCTTCTTTTCAAAAAACCCCAAAGACATACCCAACCCATAGGAGCCTATACCAATAATCCAGGTCCTTTTTAGTCTCCTTAGAGACCAAACTTCCTGGGCCATCAGCGGAGTTGGGTAGCCACCAAGAATACCAGGTCAACCTCTGAGATAAAAACCCGACTGTTCATACTTACTTTCTTTTCTATTTTTGCTATACTAAATTTCACATCAAGATACAACTTAATATAAGATCTATTATTTTTATTTCTGTAGGTGCAATTCTCACTCATTTAACTTCTGGAATAATGGCTGGGACGGTTTCATTGTTTATGTTCAATACATTACAAATCACATCGCTCATAGTCCCAGGTGCAGTGGAATAATATGGATAATCGTTACCTAGGCCTTATGTGACCTCTCAAAAGCTGTTGAGAGCAGTTTCTGTAACATCGTAAACAATAAGGTTATGTCTTGTTACATGAAGGACTGCCCCCATTAATATTTCTTCTTTCGACTCCTAGGTGAGTTATTGTTCGTTCTTTTTCTTGTTTTACAAGCAGAACATAATAATACAAAGTTAAAAGAGAATTTAGATTAACCTTTTAATTTTCCTAAAACATTACTCTGTGAAAACTCTTTTCTGTGGCTCATAATTTGGGACCACGGTCGAAAAATCCCCCACAGCGCAGGAAATATAAAAGGCCACTGGTAGTTCTGATTAATTACGGTATTTTTTTGCCCTCCAAAATGAAACCCACTTTTTTTATCATCATCACATCCGCCCTCGTCGTCCCTGCTTTTGCTATTAATCTGGACAATCAAGTACCTGTGGAACAAGGAAACGAAAAGATTGTACCAACACCCTTGGAAAAGTTCCATATAGGTTTGGAAGACAGCCTGATTCTGACTCAAGACCGCCCGAAAGTTAATGGGTTTTTGGCAGAGGACCCCGATGAATGGCAAGACTGCTACAGTACTTTTCAACCAGCTCACGCCGGCTCAGAGGGGGTTTCTCAAGACAGTGGTGATGAATACCACTCTGATTTTTCGCGTAGATTTGACGACTGCTACAACGAAGGTGTCAGAATGGCAAAGATGAAGGCTGGAGGTTCAGCACCCCCGTTTGAATTACTCAAAAAAATATGGCACAACTGTTATGCACTTACCAAAAACGCCACAGAGTTTGGCACATATAGGGAGCTGTCTAGAATTAATTCTGAAGACACCGGTTTTAAATCCGAAGACTCAATGGAAGATGGCTGGGTATTGGTTTGATTTAATAGGTTCTTTTTAAATATTTTTCTATGTTTTGCTTCTGTCTTTAGAGGAGTTCCAAATTTAACAGTGCCTTCTTCTTATAATGAGCTGTACGAATTATGTCTCCTTGAAAAGACCCACTTTTCTGTATCCAATTATAATGTTTTTAATAAATTTTGCTAGAGGGACGTCATTTCTTTACCCTGCAATTCTTCAAGGCTGCATTTATGTTTAAGCTCTATCAGTACAAATGCCAAGTGTTTTTAGTGTTTTTAGCGGACTAACTTCTATCACGCATTGTTCATCTTCATCTTTAAGATACCGCCATGACCTGTCCCACTGAGAAATATTAGTCGGCCTACGTCGACGCTGACAGACCTCTTTTGCATTAAGACGTTATCACGACCTATTAATCTTTTTTGTTTATTTACACCCATTTAAACCACTCCAATACTCATGGTAAGAACACGAAAATTTATATCACCCTCACTGAGACAAAATTCGAAACTACACCAAACGACTTCCGTTGATTTGGATAAAATAAATCATGAAATGTAACACACGAACGAAAATAAAACCTCAAGAAGAAACTCGCTAGGTATATGAAGGATGCTCGTTGTATTACTTCGGTATTGTTCAGTCATGGATTACTTTCCAACAATGAAAAAAAAAAAAAAAAAAAAAAAAAAACTTCTCGTAAAAGCAAAATTGCACCTTTGGCCAAATGTAGAAAATCGAAGACTCCTATATTGTGGCCAATTATGATACGGCCACATCCAAGCAGAATTTTTCTGCTGCCTCATACAATATATAAGATCCCCCTATAGGCCTTTTTCTGTTACATCGACAGAATATTACTCGAGAATCATGAAATCATCTCTTTTAATAGCTGTGTTATCATCTCTTCTCTTGCAGGTTACAGCAGTCTCCTTAGATAAACGAACTCTTGTGGAACAAAGTCATTCAAACACACCAGAAAATTCCTTAAGCAAACTTCATAACTGTCTTGATGAAAATATAGCTAAGGCTCAACTTGAGTCAGGGAATCAAGACATTTCTCCAGAAAAGCGCAAAGAAATATGGCTCGAGTGTTTTGAGATCACTTCAGCAACCCCCGATGACTCAAAAGACAAACTTTCCATCGAAAGTGACCAGCTTGGAAATAGGCCTGTCAGCGTGCAAGATTGCTATAAGAAACTTTTGCAGAATGCACAAGCTGAATCAGAAGACTTCCAAATAACACCCGAGGGAGAAATCGATATTTGGCGTAAGTGCTTTGATCTTGTGTCAGAGGTTTTACAAGAAAAAAAGTTAATGTTTTCCCCTGAAGGGATTCCGTATTTGGATATTTCTGGGGTTTTACCAAACTTAGAATGCCATGATTGGGAGTATGCTTCACTGGAGGAGAGCTCATGTGGGGAACCAGAGCTCTATGAAGATATGATGTGAAAGAGATTCTGTGACGTTTGTCCAATCACGGTTGCTCGATAAAAAATCGTCGTTTTAGTATTTTTCTTTTCTTTTTATTACCCACTTCTGTTTCTAACATATCAGGCTATTCATAGTGAAATGGATATTTTTGCTTAGTATTTGCTATTAAAAAACTTCTTCTCGTTTGGTCTAGGATAAGTGAACAGTATTGACGCAGTTGAATGGGGGAAAATACCTATTTTCGGTAATCATAGAAAAAATGTGATTACAATGAACATTAAGGTAGGCATCAAAAGAAGAAAAAACAAACAATGAAGAATTAACAAAACTGTAAAACGTTCAACAAACAGGACGTGCAAAACGTGACTCGCAGTCTTCTCCGTGTATGGAGCCTTATTGTTTTGAGGCCAATATTATTTTATGCAAAAAAAAAAAAAAAAACAAGGACAATTCTCCAAAACTCTTTTGGGATGCTGATTAAAAACAAATCCCCAAGCTCCTTCAGAATATTCTCAATTATATCTGGAGACTTACCCTGTAACTTCTAAAGAGAACATTTTTGAAGCTGGACTGTGCAACTAAAGCCTCTAGCTATTTTAAAGAATTCGATGGAGAAGGACCAAAAGGATATTCTTTTATTCTTTCATATTTGGATAGTTGTCAAAATTCTTGGTTTCTTAAATTTCAAATAATACTTCAGTTTTTTCGAGAACATCTGAAAGTGCAGAGGTTATGCATCATTAAAACATGAAATAAAGCTTTAGGTGTGTACTAATTGGACACGGAATCACTAGTCCTAGTGATTCCGTGTGTTAGGAAGTCTTAAAGAAAAATGAATACATCCAAATAATAATAAAAAATTGCCCTCCCATATATATATTTACGTGTTTATATCACATAAAACATAAAAATAAACCCATAAAATACCACCAATTTGCGAAAAGGCGAATGTTTCTATACCTACCATGATTCCGCAAATTACGCAACGGGCCGCGTGGGGCACATGGGTTGATCGCGGTGTAGCCAAATTTCCCCACATACACCTTTCAGAAGAAAGCACTACAATTCTCAGGTACGATAAAATGGAACACAACGCAAACCTCCCTGTGAAGCCCGCGCAGTCACGTGTGGGCAGAGAGAACCAGCGGTATAATCCGGAAAGCGGAGCCCGCATGGTGGCCGGGTGTATTTGCTTCAACGACACCAAGGACAAGGTGGTGATGGTGCTGTCGAGTGCACATAAGGGACAGTGGGTGTTTCCCAAAGGCGGCATTGAGTTGGATGAAGGTGAGGATTTCGTGGTGAGTGCAGTGCGTGAAACGTGGGAGGAGGCTGGATGCGAAGGCCGGATTTTGGACAAGTTACCGGTAGTTTTAGATACCAGGGGCCGCAAGGCACCAGTGTTAAGTGTAGAGGAACGGGGCAAAGACTGGGACCCCAAGAAGATTGTTCCGAGGCTGGAGTTCCATTTCTATGAGATGCTTGTGGAGAACATGAGCAACCAGTGGCCGGAGCTGGATGCGAGAGAAAGACGATGGTGCACGTACTCCGAGGCCAAACACGAGCTTCTAAAGGCCAAACGCCCGGAGCTTGTCCAGGCCTTGGATGCGTCTTGCGTAGTTAAGGATTCTCCAGGCTCAGAGGGGAAGGATGAGTATTGAGGAGCAGAAATAATGCTTCACCGCGCATCGATGCTTAACAAAATCGCTTTTTTCTCGCTTTGGGGATAGGTTTTTGGGTTATATTCCATCCTTCATTTGTTTGCTTCTAATGAATGCATGGAAGGTCTCTTGTATCACGTGTGAGTGAACAAATAGTAATGATTGACTGTATTATTGTATTTACTGTATCGGTCCCACGGTTCATTTGTTTCCTGGGTTTTTTTTCGTTCCTTGGGGTTTTGTTCGTCTTCCGTTCGTTACGTCGCCGTTCGTTACGTCGCCGTTCGTTACGTCGCCGTTCGTTACGTCGCCGTTCGTTAAATCACCGTTCGTCAAATCACCCATTTAAAACAGACCCCACTTCGTCGGTTAACGTACATTCTTTGCTCGTGATACAATTCTCCTTTGTGATAACTCACTTAAAGAGACTACCCATCAAATTTGCCAACATGTTGTTTCCTCCTTGTGCAGAGCCCAAGTTTAAACCAAAGTACTCTCTGCCCAAATACTCGACGGGCGCAAGAAGCTCTGCTTTCTCCAACTGTGGTTTGTAGTGGCCGTACAACTTCAAGAACTTTTCGCCCGATTGCGACTTTTTCAAGGTGGCCACAAGCAACTGCAAGAAGTTCAACAGGTCATGCTTCTCAAAAAGGAACAAGCTATCAGTTTTTTCATAAGACGCATGTGAATGCTCAATGAACTTTAGCAAAAAACGGTCCAAGGATGCTTGTACGAATTTGATGTTTTTCAAGTACGCGTAGTTAATCACGGCACGAGCCAAAAAGTCGCCAGGGTCAGCACTTTTTTCGTTCTCGAGAAACCACCCAAACAAGTAGTCAATGTAAACAGGTAAGGATTCAAAAGTACCCAAAATCAAGTGCAATTCCGCAACGGCAAAAACCTTATACTTGTCTGCATCCGTGGCCTGTTCTGGAATGGCTGCCAAGAGCTTGGTACCAAATATGTGGTGTAAACTTGCATCACCAAACTTCGAAGACCCATCTGCCTGAGCCCAAGTCAATGCCTGTTTAGCCAAATCGCCTATACTGGGTTCTGTGTCGGGAAGAAGAGACACCAACTCCATCAACTTGGCCCTGTGCTCTTGGCCCGGCCCCGTGCTCGAGCACTTTACGCCTGCTTCCGTATAAACTTGAACCAAGTATGAGATCAAGTCGCTTGCAGAAGCATATTCCTTGTTGTTGGCCAAGATAGACGCACCCTGGCCCAAGATCCCAATGGCCAAATCGAACTGTTTGGCCTTGACGTATCTGTTGGTGATTGTGCGCAAAGTCTGATGTGCCTCATAGAAGTCTTTGTTATCGATTCTCTGTTGGAACCGAGCAATTGTTTTCTGAAGTTTATCGCTCATAGTGTTTTTAAAAGCAGTGTTTATAGTCAAGTAATATTGAGGTGCAAATAGAAGGAGGGATCGAATAGGGTTTCCGTTTTGAGCAGTGGTCAAATTTCACTGGAATAATGTATCTTGCCCATAGGTGCGCGTAAATGAATGGAAAACGCCAAAAGTTCCTAAAAGTTCGGGGCGAAAAATCTCGCCTTGTTCGCACTTGGGCCAAAATTCATGGGGCCGTGGCCTGGTATTATTGCCCAAATATATGGAACATGAAGGTTCTTCAAGAGCCCCAAGTAATTCTCAGACTTTATTGAGGAGTTCCCAGAAATAAATTTTTTAAGCCTATTCAATATGTCGTCTTCTTCTTTTTTGATTATCTCTGAGAATAGCTTGCCCTAGCAATTTAACACAACCAAGTTGAATGTGTGTGTGCCAATCTACCTATCATATACACTAACATACCTAACATATACACCAAAGTTTAAACACATACTCAAAAAAGTCCGTGACTTTCAAGTGCAATATTCATTGGATCACTCAAGCGGGCTTTATCTAGTTTGGGTTTTATCCTTAAACATGTATATCGTAAACAATTAAAGAAAAAGAGCACCCGCACAAATTGATCCTCGCCAACAGCTCCCTCATGGTTTTTTCCTGACCCCGGCCGTGGGCTCGCTGGGACCGGCACACAAGCACGTAGCCCCGGGGTCCAATGACAGATTTTCCTTTAGCTATAACAATCTGCAAATTCTTGTCTCCCAACAAAGCTAGTCATGAGACAATCCACATCTCTACTCAAGCACGTGCCTCTTATCAAGTTCGTCGGTGGAGCACATCACGGTATGTTTGGATTTTCCGTGTCCACGCTAATATGTTTGGCCACGCCCAAGAAACTTCAGCAATCCCAGCATCATCGTGTCCCTGGGCACAGGTGCTGGAAATAAAAGAGAAAACAAGAATCTATCGGGATTCAAGAATTCGGGACAAAAGGATAGTGATCCAAGGCCCAAATCAGTTTTGGTCCAAGTATCTCAAAATTGAACTTTCTGACCACCTTACATTTGTGATTATCTTAGTCACACCAACTTCCAGGACCGATTACTAACCCAAAACAGGTGCTGCTGCCTCTGCCAAGCCACATCCACTCTCTCCTACGGGCAAGATGCCAAGCCTCCAAAAATCACAAGCTCCTCAAACATCTACTTGGAAACCCATCGAGCTCAAGGAAGGTGAGGTTCTTTTGAGAAACCAGTTGTCCAAGAGATTCAGATACACTGCACCAAGTGCCGGGGAGACTGAGCAGATAGATAGCGGTGGTGCTGACCTTGTGTACTAGATGGAAGAGAAATCGTTGGTAATCTGTTTTGGGCTAGAAAAAAGCGGCTCTTTGATAATAGAGTACCTGGAAATATTAAATTATTATATAAATTCGTGGCTGCCAGTCCTACTGTGGAAAAAGGGGATGGGTCGGCCCGAAGAAATACATGTTAGAAATATCATGTGGAATGCCACTTAGAAGAAATGTCTCGTGTTAGACGAGGGCTGTATTAGATAATAAAAATAGGTGGGCAATGTTTCTTTTATGATTTTTTCTGAAACACAGAGGTGATCATATATCAGGACATTGTAATAAGATCTACCTTATTCTTTGGTGTTGATTGCACGATGGTAATGGCCTGCCTCTTGGAATTTACTATTATGGCTAACTTTTACATTCCGGATTCCACAATATTGGTTATAGAGGCCGAGGCGATCTAAAACACTTCCGGCAATTTCAGAAATCGCCAAAACTTTTAGGTTACACTGTATAGGATCATTGGCAAGAATTGATGGGAAAAGACTGCAAAAACTCAACCAAGTCCACCGGGCATTGGCTAAATAAGCAGATGAGGCCATGTTACACTCTGGAGAATATAGGCAGAATCAGAAACACCGCGGGATCTTAAAAAAATTATATAGTTACCTTACTCACAGACACTTTAAAATGTTTGGTGGTTTTTCCTGCTTATCAGAAAAGGCTTTGGAGGAGAACTCTGGAGCAATAACTTGTCTAATTTATCGCGAACAAGTGGGACAATTTCTGCTACCCTGCCGCAAGATAACATAAAAGTAATAGTGAGAAGTTCCAAAATACGTCTACCTAAGAAAATTTGCTTTCAACTGAGGAGCTATGTGGACTTCATTGATGAGTACTGGCCAAAAGCTTATACCCCAATGAAGAGTTTTGCAGACTTCATAGCCTCATAGCCTCATAGCCTCATAGCCTCATAGCCTCCTATCCACCAAGCATATTACAAGATTACACAGCATCTATGAACCCTCTGCAACCAAAAGTGTAACTTGTCCAGATAGATTACAAAGACATGTTTGAGAATTTTTTTGATCATTTTGATATGGTCAGGATAATTTTACCTGAAACCTTTTCTCTTTAGGTGGAGCTAGCAAGGTCAACATTGGGCCCGAGGGAATGGAAATAACGTGCAATGAGGAGCTTTACATATTTCTCCCCAGAAAATGGTAGCTAAAAACGAATAGATGCATCAATGTTTCTCATTTTCTGGCTATTCATCTATGTGCGTCCACAGATTTCATAAGTAGTCATGTTTTTTTCAAGAACCCCGAGAGTCTTATCACTTCAACTCTCAAGCAATCCCCTACTATCCACTGACAAAAGGCTCAAATCAAACACTCAACATAGTTAAACATCCCTACCCTATATTAGACCCTTTTTCTTTTAGTTTAGTACGCAAAATCACAATTTTCCAATACAACCATAAAACCATTCACTTTTTTCTCCTTTCTCTACCTTTCCCATCTCGGCCCCAACAGGCCCAAGAATCGCCTGAGGTAGTGCGCACCTCACGACTCCACCACCGGTGCGAATCGCCACTTGAACGTGCACACCCACCAGAGTGCCTGGCAAGCAAGAAATCAGAAACATTTAACCCCACCCATTTCTTTACATCTGTTGATAATCGCCCGAGATTTCTCCAGATAAAAATACAAAGCGAGACCCCCAGTACCAACTTCTGCTTTTTGTTCCTTGGTTTCGAAAGAAGACAGAAAAAAAAGTGCACCTACAACTCTCTCTGACTGTACGACCACCATCAATATTACTCCACAATGAACCACGACCCTTTCCAATGGGGAACCCCCAGCAATGAAACTTACGGTGCCTACAACCACCATATTGCCAATGCGGGCCATAACAATGCTGTGGGTGCTTCTCTGGCGGAGTTTCCATCCATGCACACGCAACAGCCAATCATCACAGGTACATCGGTGTTAGCGCTCAAATTCCAGAACGGAGTGGCCATTGCCGCCGACAATATGGGATCTTATGGCTCTCTCCTCAGATTTAACAACATCGAGCGGTTAGTCCGGATCGGATCTGAGACCATTGTGGGTATTTCCGGTGATATTTCCGACTTGCAGCACATTGAAAGACTCTTGCACCAATTGGAAACCGAGCAGGAGGTCTACGATAGCGATGGAGGCCACAATTTACGCGCTCCACATGTGCACGAGTACTTGAGCCGTGTCATGTATAACCGCAGACTGAAGATGGACCCTTTGTGGAACGCGGTGATTGTGGCTGGGTTCAATGACGACAGAAGTCCTTTCCTTAGGTATGTGGACCTTTTGGGTGTGACGTACGGCTCGCTGGCGTTGTCCACGGGTTTCGGTGCACACTTGGCTGTGCCATTGTTGAGAAAACTTGTTCCTTCGGACGAAGACTACGAGAAAGTGTCTGAAGCACAAGCTAGAGACGCCATCACCGACTGTATGCGTGTGTTGTACTATAGAGACGCGCGGGCCTCGGATAAATACACTTTGGCGGTGTTTACGTTTGCTGAGGACAAGGTGGACTTGAAATTCGAGAAAAACTTGAAGGTTGAAAACCAAAACTGGAAGTTTGCCAAGAACGTCATTGGTTACGGAAGCAAGCAATTGTAAGGGATTATACAATGAGAAGAAAATTTAACGATTGTTTTTTGATTTTGAGTGTTTTCTCCTGGGCTTCAAGACATTTTGGCTGATGATGATTTCCATTCTGATACTGAAGATTGCAAGTTGATTTGCCGGAAACGACGCTCAATTGTGTAATTTACATGAAGGATAGTTGTGCTTTAATGGTTTTGAGTGTATGCCTATTGGTAAGTTGGAGAATTAGGGGCAGTTGACTTTTACAAAGGAACATAGTTTCTTCGATTACAGTGGTGTGCTTTTTTCAATTTTGTGGCCTATGTAATTGACACCGAGCAATGTACTAGGAAGTATGGTTTGTAAAGTTATGTATTTTGCTTCCTTTACCTTATGGGATTACCGTGTGTCCGCTACTGAAAACAGTACCCAAAAAATAAAAATTATAGGATTTCTTTTTCAACTTTAAGGAGCACATTATTTGGCTAATGCCATGTGGCCACATTCGTGTGATGTATACCGTGTTCAGCTGTCTCCTCGAGCTTATGGTGCCTAAAACGTAACTGAGAACTTTCATCAGATAAGAAATTAGATTTTTTTTAATGCTTCGTTGTTTGCAATGCAAGTGAGTTGAAAATCAGAAGGATTATCAATTCATGAGAAGGAGTATTAATTCAATTGCAGTAAATCTTGTATCGGCCTTGTCTCGACTGTCGACAGCCTCGAACCCTTCAGAATTGGGCGCCCTTATGCCGTTCCGTTCTGTTCCACAAAGGTTTTTCTGCCATACTAACATGGTTTTCAGCTTTACCCTCGGTCAATTTTCAGCTTGTTACTGCCGCCGATGCGCTCAATATACAAATAACCTTGTTGTTTTAAGAACATATAATTTAGAAACGCTAACACTCCAGAATGCTCCTCATCTAAGCCTTTATGCTCATGTCGTTGTAGTAACTGGATATAAACAGAATGTATAAAAACGGTCCCTTTTGAGGCCCTCGAAGACAAAACTAGAACCCCCTGAAACCATTCAGGTAAAAAAAAACCTACAATGTTGAAGACTCAAAGAGCATGTATTTGGGCAAAGTTAGGATGCCAGAGAAATTACCATGGGGGAGATAACTGAGGTGGCGAATAACAGTGTTAGGCATTTATATGGTGGAAATACCATCTTTATTTACAATAAATACCCGCAGTTTAAAAGGATATCGAATACATCAAGTGCTTCAAAAGTATTACTGTAAATACCTGGTAATATCTTGTCCATGATTACTCCCAAATCGGGCTAGTGACACCTTTTCAAAATCCGGGTATAGTAAAAAAAACGCCGAATCTCGGTTACATTTCAAAAAAGAGCGTACATAGAAAAAAGAAAACCCCCCGTCACCACATAGTCTGTCCTACGCAAGTCATGTTCTCGCGCCTACTGTAATAGTAATTCAAATAACGAAATATCACCCCCACACTTAGGTAAAAGCCTACAATTTTGTAACTATCAAAAAAGAGGTGTATTACGCTATTTTTCCCTCGCTTTTTTGCTCGTTTTCTTATTATACTTTATGCCTAACATTTCCCAAATACTGTTTATGATGCTATTTTCAAGACTTTTTTATCATACTAGAAGGGTGGTCTCGCCAAATACCTTTGCAGAACATGTAATCAAAGATTTTTAGCTCTTTTTTAAAGTCTTTTCTTCTTTCATTTTTATTTTTCTTCTCTACTTCAGAACACTAAAGCTTTTGAAACTGACGATAGTAAAGTGCCAAACGCCCGATAACAAAAATGAAATACAAACTCATCGATCATAAGTGTGATTATTGCTTTGGCTCAATTGAAGCTAGTCCAGATGAACTCGAGTCTAGTGAGCCCCCTATATCTGCTTCCACGACCGAAGAAATAGAAACAGCTATTCAAACAATTGGAGAAACGCAACCACCCATCAAGTCGTCTTCGAAAACCAAGACCAGGAAATCCTTGGAGCCACAAGATAAAAACAGAGAAGATCTACAAGCTATACAGAACATTATAGAAGATTCTGGAGGGATCCCCTTGGTCTCCTCTTCTGATAGCTCTGAAGCTAGTCTGGCAACACAATCCCAACCCCAAACGCCCATAGCCAGAGATAATTCAGAGGGTTATAAAGATTTTGGAATTAGCATCAAGAGTAATTGGGAATTTTTGCTCGTGTACAATGAAGACGGAAATATACAGTCCAGCAAAATCATAAATAATATTTGGGAATTTTCACCCCAAGAAAAAGAGGAGAGAAGCCGGTACTCTGGCAAAATCAGAGGTAGCATTTGGGATCCCAGACCTCTACCTCCAAATGACACCATCTCATGCTCTTTTATGCCTTTTGGGACTGGTTCAGAAGGAGAAGTATCTACAAAGAAGCCAGTTCAAGATGATGAAGATGAAGATGAAGATGGTAGAGAAATGAGCGCAATCTTAAGCAGTATTATGGCTCTTTCCTTAAGTGAGAACTCGGATGTCTCTTCTTTGCTGATTTATGAACCATTAGTGCCAGATGAGATAATCCCAGAATTTGAATTAAGCTACAACAAATACATAGACCCCACCGAGCCTATTCAAATTATGTTGGAAAACATGGCAATAAATACCACTTCGAACTCTTCCAAAATATTTTTTGGGGCAGGTGGGCTGACCGAAGATGGTGAAACTAATGAAGCGATAGTCATAGATCACTCCCACACCAATATTTCCCAGGAAGTATCTGAACTGAAAGCCTCCAAAAATGCCCCAATCGAAGATCAAACCCTTCTTTGCCGTCTTAGATATGCTAAAGCAACAGTAAATTTGTTTGAGGACCAGAATCAAGGACCCGACAGCAAGACTCTGGATCAGAAAAACATCCGAATTTTCGGAAAGGATACAAGATTTTCATTCCCGGTTCTTATAAAGAGTAATTCATTATATTCTCCCGCTTCTGAAGAAGAGGTTCCCCGCAAGCAAATTCCGCAACCCCATATTCCAGGTACTGACCCCTCCAGAGACACAGTCAGAATCCCAAGGACCGAGTCCAAATCTAAAATGAGCCGTAAGCGCAGATATGAACCTGCAGAAGAAATTCCAACCAGAAAAGTCCCCAAGAATAAAGCTGGGCATCTGGGGATCGCCTTTGGCAAGCACCCTGGTTACGTTTCCTCAATGCACTTGCCAGTGCCTATAGCAGGGGGTGCAAATGCAGTAGAGGTGAACCGAAACATAATAGCCAAGCCATGGGCAGAAGCTTTGGCCACAATCAAGGTTCTCGGAAAAGAAAACCCCAAGAAAGCTAAAGGCCCAGAAAAGGTATCAGCAGATACAGTTGAAGAGCCGCCACAAAAGAATGTTGAGAAGACGACGAGTACCGATACCTCTACAATACCACCTGTTGATATTGCAATTACGACTAGCGCTCCCAAAAAAGCGACTAAGAAGAGATTGGGCCTCTTTGGAGCAAAAAAACACAATCATTCCCCCGAAATTGATAAAGATGGGTTTCAGAAGGTGCGAGGCCGGAGATACAAGCCACTAGTTAAGGTTCCAAGGAAATGGAACAAGAGTTTCTCAAAGAAAAAGACTCAGGAAAAGAAATTCGTCACAAAGTCCACTCTGTCCAAATCAGCATGGTCAACTAAGTTCAAGAAAACGGTGGCCGACGAAAGCAGTTTGGAAGTCTAGGCATATTAAATGAGCGAAAATTCTGTAATCGGGGCTGAATTCGGCTGCGAAAATTTGCCTTGTCAATGCAAAGGCCGGTTCACCGGTTGAGGTCCATTCGCCGCAGCTCCGTGAAAGGACAATCAATTCAAACCGGCAAAAATTTTCCAACGTGAGAGGAATCTTCTTGAAATAACTAGCCCGACACGACAAATTTCTTGGACGCTAGTTCCTGGGTGGTGAAACAAACCAGGCCGAAAGTGTCCAAGTTTTGTCGCAGCCTGGTGCTCCCAGAACAGTAATACGAAATCGCACTGGATGCACTGGCGCTGTTTGATGAAGTGTCAAGACTGAAAAAGTTGAGGCCGCGTAATTTTTTGATAAATATAGAAAAACATGAATAAAAAAATCTACCAAATAGCACGGGCAATTTTTACTAAAATAATGCACATTACAATTAAAATAATATTCTAGTCAATACAAAACTCGGGTAAAAGCTCACAATTAATGGATATCCACACATGGATACAGCTCATGGATACAGCAGAATGTGCGGGTGCTGGAACCGCGAAGAATCTCACCTTGCATAAATGCTTCCTGTTTATTGCGCCTATTGCTGGTCCTTTTTTCCCCCTTTTTTAAAGAAAATAAAATAACGTCCAGTAATACGATGATTCTTCAAAAAAAACAATTCCAGGAATTCACTATAGAGTTAACTTTACGTGTTTCTGTGAATTTTAAAAGGAAGAAAAATGGGGGGAAAGGGTAAAAATGGGAAAATTAGGAAAACCTCAACCACTGAATTTCGTGGCACTGAGTCCTGACATGAAGATAAGGGAGTGCCGAATCCGAAAGGACCAACGCGTGGACTTCATAGCCATCGCAAGCGTCTCCAACCACCGACCATTTTCTGCCACTTTAGTATCCGAGAAAATTCAGTGTTTCTTAATTTTCTACAGAATGCGGTTTTTTCTTTTGCTATGTTCATTTAAAAAAATCATACATCCATGAAATAACTGGATGTGTCAGGCTTTGAAGCCCGGGGCAGGTAACCATTAGAGGAGCTTGAAAACCGGGGCATGGCTCTAGGGCGGAGGCATGATGCCTGACATGTTTTCCCAGCACATGGTTACCGTATGGCCATTCTGTGCACGACGTTTTGATTCCCAGATGTTCTAGACTTTGCTCTTCTTGAAACATTATAGTTTTTTGTTTTTGTTTTTGTTTTTTGTTTTTTAATAGACAAAGACATGAATGTGTTTATTTCTTGTAGTTTTCTATTTCTTCTGTTTGGCCATTCTGAACCCTCACTCTTTTTTGCCGGGTTCACGAACACCTCAGGCGGCCAAAAAGTTTAAATCCGCCCGTGTCCCCTACTTAAAATTTTTCCACCAGTACTGTAGACAAGACACACGACTGAAAAGGCCAACACATTCCCAAAGTGTTTTGGGAGATTTTCGAATGTTGTCACATTTTTGATCCTGTAGCGGAAAGAAGATGAACGCTCCTTTCCTGCCCCTCTTTTCCTGTAAGAAAAGAATCCGTCTGAATCTAATAATGTCTATAATAAGCCCTACACGCAAACATTGGAATAGGTGGCTGCCATTTTTGAGTTTCTACCAAAATTTTATCGTGGACTTTTTCTGTACAACTGGTGCGGTTCCCAACATGCATGATGCGGAAAATTGCCAATGCTTCCATGCAGACAGATGTCCAAGGTAATCTCCGGCATACGGGGTCTCATCAACACCAATCGCTATTTGATGAAGTCGATAAACTTTTTCAAGGTTTTGGGCTATTCACCATTCTTCCAGCTTGGCTTCATCAGGAAAGCGTGACTTTATAAAAGCCACATCATAAGCTATCAAGAAGATTCACTGGCGCGTGGATTGCTTAACCTCATTATCCCTCACTCCAGGGCCCTCACTATATTTACCCCAAGATTGCAAATAGTCAAGTCATATTTGATAGTTGACACCACGAAAAAAGAGCACATTTAACCCCAAATCCTATTATATTTAATGAGCTATGAACTCACGTTCTTGGGCACTTCAGGAGGTCCGCTGGAGCAAGGCAATTGTTGCTTGTTGATAAAGCCAGCCGGCTTATCGTACTCCCAAGTGCTTGAAGCCCAGGAAAAATCTCTTCTCATGATAGATGCTGGCTCAGGATGGCAAGCTCTCGCAGAGACTATCCTTAATGGTAGCAATGGGTGTTCAGAAGACCTGAGAATCTTCTCCAGACAGTTGGCCATGTACGAAGATTCCTTACTCCCGCACCAATACCTTGGCATACCTGCCAGTGGGCCATTTTCCAAGCTTAAAGGGTCACCCTTGGAAAATCTGCGACGGATATTCTCCAAAATAGCCGCTACGCTACTATCTCACCCACATTTAGACCATATCCAGTCGATGGTTCTCAACCTGGCTGGTGCCGCCAATGAGGGAGACAAAACTGCCATGTACGCGTCCAAATTTACCACTGATGCATTAAACACCCATATTTTCAACGGAGTCATCTGGCCAGACTTGGTCCTGTTGGGATTTCTCACGTTAGAAACCATTTCTGAAGGTGAAAGACTCACCCTCGTCGAAGGTCAATATACAGTGACATACTTCGAAGTCTCGCATGGGCTTGTGGCCAATAAGTGCCACCCGGTAGGGCCCTATTCATCGCTGGCCTTTCTCATATGCTCCAATGTAGACCAGGTCAAGATGCTTGTTTTCGGGGACTTCGAGCCGGACTCGATCCTGCGGTGTGATAAAAACTCCGCCGTGTGGAAACACGTTGCCCCTTCAGTGCTTGACGGAACGCTTAAATGCGTGGTTGTTGAATGTTCCACCTTCAACAGGGATCCGGGTGCCAACCTCTACGGACACATGACTCCGTCTCATTTAATGGCCGAGTTTCAGAGACTAGAAAGCTTCTGTGCTGAAAAGTCTGACGGTTCTCAAGCAAAGCCTCATGTCAGCGACTTGAAGGTGATTGTGACCCACGTGAAGGAAACGTACGACGGCAAAGATCCCCGGCGGAGAATATTGTCTGAACTCCAGCAGCTCAACGAGTCGTTGGGTTTAAATTTGAACGTATCTATTGCAACAAATGGAATTCTGGTGGTTGTTTAGCCGGGATATTTAATTCTATTGGTGGGATTGGCCATTTTGCCAAGGGTTTTTTCTCTCCTCCATTCTTTTGGTCGAATTTATCTAATGTATATATATTTCCATTGTGCTCACTGAGGCATTTCCTTTCGATATCCTTGGAAAGTTTAAGCTCAAAGAGCAAATTTCAAATACACCTCTTTTTTTCTTCTTCGGTTGTCCTTGACTTTTTCCTGTGTTTTGTTCTGCTCGTAAAAACGCATATTGCAATCATACATTTCATGGTTTCATCTAATTCACATAATAGCTCTCGGAAATCAAATTCAGGTGCAAGTCAAATGGAAGCGATCTTTCATCGTCATCGTTAGAAACCACATCGATCACCAGCACCTTACCGAAAGAGCCGTCGGCTTCAGTGAGACCGCTTGTGTGAGACACGTTGAATGCAACTTGCATTGGGAACAAGCTATCCTCGGATTCCACTGGGATGGAGAATTCAAACGTGCCTGTAGGCTCAGAGAGATCAATTTGGGCTAACGTAAACACGATTCCCTCATCTGTCACATCGTACAGTACATGGCCAGTCGAGTCCTCCTTCAAGATCACGTCATCAGATGCAATAGGAATCACAATCTTAACGTCATCAAAGGACACCTGGTTGGGGTGAAGGTCTAAAAAGTCTTGCGTCAATTCATACTCCAAGTTGACATCGGCGACCCCATCATTCAAGCTGACCCAAGCAGTGAACAAAAGAGGTACCAATGAGGTGTCTTCATCCTTGGCAACAGCCTTCCATCTCAAGACTCCCAAGCTCTGGTCATTACTTGGGAACGGCTTATTTTTATCCTTTAAGCCGATACTGCTGGACGAGGAAAACAACCCACGGTCTACGTTAGGGTGTGTTTTATATTGGATGCCATGCTGGGTACCCACACTCAACAAGATCTTAGCCCGGGCCAACTGCGCGTTGTTGATACGCAAATTGAGGTCACCCTTGACTTCTGAAGACGTGATACCTCCCTCGCGGTTCAATTCCGCGGTGATTTTCTCGTTGAGCGTGATCAAAATGCCATTGTTGAGTGCCTTCTGCGCACCACCTTGCACCTGGGCAGGCGAGGCTGAAGTCGACGAAGGAACGGCCTCGGGCTGGGTTGTAGGTGCTTTTTGGGTGGAGAAATGGGCTTGTGGCTGTTCATTGGCATTGGCATGAGCACCAGCCCCTGTCGCTGCCAATGGAGCCCTGGTTGTGAGTAATGGTTGTCTTTGTTCAGTGGCGTGTTGTTTCGTAGCCTTTTTGCCCAACTGCAATCCTTTGCCGGCAACAGCACGGGGTGCATTATAGACAGGTTCAGGGGTTTCTGACTGTACATGAGCGGTGTTACCGTACGAGGGGCCCAGGGAAGGAGAGGTGTTATAACCGAAGGCCTCTTGTGAGGACATAGATGCGTTTGGAGCACCAAAACCCGTAGGTTGCACCAGTTCCATGTTTCTGCGAGCCAACTCTTTACGCTGGATGTCCTTGGCACGACGACGGCGCTCCTCGGTGGCCTCCATTTCCTTGTTTCTCTCGATGATTTCCTGGATCTTTTCCTCGTGAGAGTCCATCTCCAAAAAGCTCTGAACTTGCGACATTGTGAGTTTCTCGGGGTAACCCAACGTGACGATTTCATCGAAAGCACTCAACATCTCAAAAGCGTTGTTGAATATCTCTTTTTCGTCGACTGAGTGCAACATATTGCTCACAACAGACACGAACAAGTGTAAAGTCTCGATATCTTGCAAAATATTGGACAGCTTGTTGGTCAAAAGCACCACATAGTATTCTTCCAAGGGCTGGTACACAAAACGTACGCTCTCGTCCTCGACGGTGGTGTTTTGAGATCCAGAATTGGAAAGTAAAGAAGGAAACTTGGCCAAAAGTTCGGTGATCCGGTCCTTGGTCAAGTCGCGGAATTGTCTCGACACAAGCGCCTTTCCGCCGTGGGTACAGATAGAAACCGCAAGTACAGCCATTGAGGTATTTGTATTTTCAAAGGTTGGTGGATCAAAGATTGGAAAACAACTGAAAAAAAAAGTGGGTGAACCCGTGATTCCAGAGCTTGAATTGTTTTTGGCAGGCCTCGGCTTTTTTCTGAACACGAGTGCGCTTTTGGGTTGGGGTCGTGCGCACACCGTCTTGTTCGCGGCGGACGACCACTTAGGTGGGCCTTGAGGTTACACAATGTGGGGGTAGGCATTTGATATTGCATTTATATACATAGTAAATATGAATGTGTGTGTTGATGGGGTTTCTTTCGCTTCAAATTTTTCGGGTAAAAGAGGGTAATTTCACGCATCACATAAATTTCATCAAATTACGCCGTGCCTTTGAGGACACTTCCATGACTGAAGTGGTGTCGCAGTTACCCACACACCGTCCAAGTGCAGATTAGATAACCTCAACATAGTACTCAAGTAATATCAGTATGGGACTGAGACGTGTAGATCACTTGTTGCAACTCTGACTCTGATTAGCTTACCGAGACTTCACATACAATTCCTCGTGTAAACACCACTTAACTACTACTTTTGTCTCCCCCAAGCACTCCAAACAGATTACTTTGTCAAGTGGATATCCATTTCAATCCCCTCATCTTTATTTTTAACGGAGTTCTTCTCGTTGAACAACTTCTGCAACTCGCGCTCGATCTCGGCAATCAACGCTTCGTAGCCACAGCTCTTGGAACGTACTCTTGCCTCACGTAAAAGACGCTCTGCTTTCTCGTATTGCGAAAGGTGTAAGCTCACAACACCTAGCCCGTATGTAGCCAATGCAACTGTCTCACCGATGGTGACGTTTTCACGTACGACATCTTGCGGCATGGTCTTAGAGCCATTTATAACTGACTCGTAGGTTGCAATCACCATTTGAATGAGTTTTTCCTTGTTCGCGATCACCTCCTCATACGCACGCTTGTCATCATCCAGCACCGACTCCGCGATTTTTTGCTTGATCTCGGCAGCTTCCGTGTCCAGAACCGTCAATAGCTGGAGTGGATCGTGAATTGCCTTGACCTTGCTATAGTCCACACCCGCAGTTGAAGAAAACTTCTTGCGTAGAGCCTGTTCTTCCGCTTGGAGCTGTTCTGCCTGGAAGTAAAGAAGAGACGCGGTATTACACTGGGACAAAAGTAATTTATCCGGAGCAACTCCTGCAACCAACATTTTACTGGTCATTGACACACGGATACTGCTGGCAGCCTTGATGTCCCCCACACTGATACAAATTGCAGATAAGATATCCATTGCGCTGAAAAACTCCTCAGAAAACGGTTCCCACGCCTCTGGGTTTGTCTTGAACACAATGACATCCTCGGCATTGGTATTCTTAAGCGCATTAGCTAGCTCTTGCTCGGCTTTTGGGTCACCAAGCTGCTTCAATGTTTCTACGCCTCCTTTTCTAGCAGCCAGGCCAAGTAGGTCACCCGGGGAAAGCAATGAAACAGCTTCAGAAGCTATACCCATTTTTCTATTGGCCTCCTCCTGTGCTATTAGCAAATGTGTGATTAAAATGGCCTTTGAAAGCAGGGGATTTTCTCGATTAAGCTCGACCAACTTGAGCGCAACACGTAAATCCTTTTGGATCAAGTGGCCGCGGTGTGCGAGACCTTTCACACGGGATCCCTGGGCAGAGTCTACCGGTGCTTTCAATACAGATAAATATAAGGTGGCAATCTCGTTATATATGAACGCAGCATCGTCCAACATGCCCAAACGCTCGTACATTTCACCCACCTTGAGTTGAATTCCTGTGTACTCATCAGATAACCGGTCCATATTCAATTCCTGGCATTCTTCGAGCGCCTCGAGGTAGTGCTTAAGAGCCAACTGATAATCTTTTTCGCCCTTGTCAGATTCGGCCCACAAACCTTTACGCAAGATTTTTGCCACCGAAGAAGGGAAGGTGTGCTTTGGCCACCACATATAGTACGCAAATGCCGTCAATGATGCGAGATACAAATTGATAGTGATGAATCTTTTGAACTTGGAAGGTGGCGGCCGGTACGTCTGGAAATGCGAGTAGTTGTAAGGGCGGTAAAAGCCCAAGCGGCCGGATTTTGCCCCTGTTTTCGAGCACGCCCGCAAGTTTCTGAAATTTACTCGAAACATCTGGCAATTCGGGGTGTTATATCGAGAATGAGTGAGTGTTAGTTGTGGGGTAGAGACTTTGCAACTTTGATTTAGAAACGCAAGCGATTTTCCTAATAGCATGGTGTACGGGTGTCGTTGTAGTGAGCAGCCGACTGTTGCACTGTTGGTAGTCTTAATTTGGGGCCTCATGAATTTGCAATTTGTTTTTGATTTCTTTTTTTCGTTTTGGTTCTGATTTCGACTATTCATATTGGAAATCTCTGTTTGACAATTTTTGATCCAAATCAATCCAATCCAGTTCAATCCAGTTAAATTCGTTTATTGAACGCGCGTAAAGGCTGTTTTAATTACGGTATACAGCTACAGCAATAATTCCGTTATAACAGCACAAGATTCTTTAATTTGTTCATTCACCATTCATACATTGATTTTTTTCAATCTTAAATGATGATATATTTTAGCTCAAATGAAGATTCATAAAGGAATTAGGAGTTTTTTTCGGAAAATCTGAAAGTTAAACGTAAATTGAGGTGACATAGAATCTAACAAATATCAGCTCACCGTGCACTGTTGACACTTTATTACAGAGAAGCCCGTCAACTAGCCCCAAAATTTTCTATCAGGAGGTAATTTTGTGTTCCAAAATATGAAATATTTTATAGTTAAGTTGATTTATTTTCCTCAAAATCACTTTTGGATTTTTAGATATGATTTTGTCTATTTAAAAAGATGGTGTCTTTAAACAAAAATTTTGTATTTCCATTTCTTCTCTTCCAAATTTTTGTCAAATAATAAAATAGACCATTTACCTAACCAATAGAAAATGGCAAAATTCTTCTTTTTAAGAAAATTATTTGAGCATTTTTTATTTTCTAATTCGGAATTTCACCATTTTCTTCTGTTGCCATTTCTTTCTTTCTGTCACAGATATTGCAGTCTGTGACTTGTACGCTTCTTACACTCACTCCCCTTCAATTCTTTCCACAGTTGTCCACGTGTTACAATTTTAGCAGTTTATTTTTGTGGGAGAGTTATACGTTACATGGAATTTGAATTCGAAGAATCTGAAGGAGAAATAAAAGTGAGAAATACCCCAAAAAGACACGTAACTCATTCTTTCTGTTGGAGAAGTTTCCTCTGAAGTTGCACGTAGCATTTCTTAGCATGTTTTGTTTTGATTCTGAAAGACACGACCAGAATCCAGAACCCCACTTAATTTCCCAATTTTAAAACTTTATTAGAGGCTTTGAGGCTTGATATTCACAGAGTATTAAGTATATGGTACAATTTGGGGTATATTTTGTTGTGGTATATCGTTCCCATTCATCTATATATGAGGGCGTGCTCCTGAGAGATGTTTTAACAAAAATAAAGAGATGAAAGTAGACCGATATTGGGCCAGGATCAAGGAGAATCAATATCCCAACAAGATATTACTAAGATAATCCACATATATGGAAACAAAATTGTTGTATTAACGGGTCGAACCTTGGGATTCCTTGCAATATTTTTACTCGAAAGAAGACTCAAACATGTGATAAATTTTCGTGATCTTTAAAGAGTTTTGCCTCATATGCACCCATGTATTCTTACCTGGGCACTACATAATTGTTAATTGGTTAATGTACTAAAAAGTTTAAGAGAATTATCTCTCAATTTCTTAAAGAAAAGATTGTATTACAGGAAGTCGTTAGTAGGACGACACAAAAACTATACAAATATAGAGAAAAACCTGTAACACATCTGGACAGAATTCTGAGTAATGAGGATATCCAGCTCTTCCGAGAGCCTGGTCATCGTTCTCCTTACTCTTTATTTTTTTTTTTGGATATTTTTTTGGATATTTTTTGGATATTTTTTGGATATTTTTTTTTGGATTTGGATTTTTTTTTTTTTTTTTTTTTTTTTTTTTTTTTTTTTTTTTTTTTTTTTTTTTTTTTTTTTTTTTTTTTTTTAAAGATTTTCATAATAATGTTTTGCTTAAAGTTCACTTCCCAAATGAGGATCAAACTGAACTAGGTTCACATTCTCGATAAATGGAAATATCCAATTTATCGGCCGTTTTGTCTTTGAAGCCAGTTTCTTTATCCTTTGAAGCCAACTTAATCACACGATGCCATAGATAATGGCCTCAGACTACCAGTCTTGGTAGAATTTTTCGACTTTGCATCTTCCGTTGGCAGCTGTAGTTCGATAATTCTAGTCATTATCTTGCGGATATTGGTTTCGAGATTACCTTGTACCTCACGAAAAACGTTTCGCGTGTGGTCAAGCTCATCCAACGCATCGACAAAGAAGTGAGCTTGTATTTGTTCCTTGCGAGCCACCAAGAAGTTCACATCTTTTGAAAGTTCGTCGATACCAGTATAACCATTCAAAATGAGCTGATCGACCAGTATTCCTCTGCTATTCTGGCAGAACTCCTTGTATATTTCTGTACATTCTTCTTCAAGGCTTATCGCTTTATGGGCAAGGCTGACCATGGGGATAATATATTCTTCAACTCCGTCTTTCATCTGGCGAATAGCACGCTGGACTCCATCCAACAGAATCCTGGCATGTTTGAGTTGAGTCATCAACGTGTTGAACATGTTTTGGGCACGAAGCAAAGCGTTCTCAGAGCTAATGGTATAGCTGAGAAAATCGAGAACTTGGGCATACTTGTGACTCAAGTCGCATAAAGTCTTGAACACAGAGTATGTCTCTTGTCTGAGGTTTGCCATCTGATAAATATATTTGATGATTTGTTTCTGGGCGGTAATGGCAAAGTGCTTTCGAGAAACGTTGAAAGTTAGACGAAAGAGCACAAGAGTTCCTTTTATTCTTGATTCGGGGTCAAGTTTGACCTCCTCCACCTTCTTCTTGCAATTTAAAACCAAGGAGTCAATTTTTCTTTCCCTTGCTTCTCTCCTGTCTAGCGTCAATGGTTGCTTGATGTTTTTCCATGAAATAGTAGATGTTCGTCTTTTTATAGGGGGAGAAATGCGTCTCAAAAGAAGCTCGGTGCTTACGAGGGTCTCTTTAAAACGCTTAGAAATAGTTTTATCATCCTCCTCAATAAAAGTTAGCACAAGTTTTTCCAAGGTTGAAGGTGCATCGAGTTTTGCTTTGGCGCTAGCCAAGAGTGAGAATCTTTCGTTTCTTGAAAATTCCAGTCTGAAATACCAGCACTGACCCTGCAAGTTAAGGCCAAGCACATTCCATAATGTAGGTTCATAATTATCTCCTAGAAGCCAATCACATGTGAAAAACAGACTTGATCTTAAAGTTTCCCACAACGACTCGATTTCTTCTTTGACTTGGCGAATGAAAACCTTTGCATTGGATTTGATGGTCTGTGTTTTTGTGCTAGCAGAGAGATACCCCTCCAAAATTTGGCGCCTTTTACGGTGGTGAAATTCCCGAAGCTTTTCGGGTGAGGGGACCCTCCTGGCCAGTGGTCTCCTTTTCTTGGAAAGTACCATAAACAGTGGAGAATTTCCGACTTCAGAGGGTATTTCAGGGTTTTTTTCATTCTTTCCAAAATGAAAGTATGCTCTTTTGACTCTGACAAGGACCCTCGCCACAAACTTGAGTGCCTTGAAAGAGCCAAAAGAGAAATGTCTGGTCTGTGAAAGATCATTCGTCGGATGTTTGGTGGTGTTGGTGGGTGGCTCCAAATTATTTTGGGAGCACTTGTTCTCTGAAGCACTGCACTCCGTGGAATACGTTTGAGGTAGGTTGGAACCTGCAAAACTTATTGGAGCTGGTGATGTGTTTGTATTATTTGGCTGTGCTTTAGTCCCTCCATTAAAGGAACATTCAGCGTTGAAAATTGCCGGTATGTTTGAAGTATTTTGCTGCAGACTAGTCCCTCCATTAAAGGAACAGTCAGCGTTGGAGCTCGCGGGAGCTGGTGATATGTTTGTAGTACTTTGCTGTGGGCTAGTTCCTCCATTAAAGGAATAGCCAGCATCGACTACAATATCAGTTGTTGGGGAAAGTTGAAGGTATGAGGTTGTTTTCGAACAGGAACTTTCCTGCTCGTGGAAGGTAGATTTTTCTTCTTCTGATGAGAGGGTGGGGTTGAAAAAATCTTCGGGTTCGCCACTGGTATAGAAAGTCGCTAGACCTTGGAGGACTTCCATGAGCCGGTGAATGTCTTGCATTGCCTCGTCCGAGCTGTCTGTCGCAGTGGAAGTGAAAGGAGCAACTTCAGTAGTGTTCACTGAGCCCTGTGAAAAGTTCACTTTATTTCTGATCGTAGAAGTAGAGTGATCCGAATCCAAACCTCGATTATCGGCCCCTTTCCCAAAAAAGGTGGAAATAACCTTCAGTGATTTCTGAATCCACCTTGGCCGACGGGAGGTCGGTGAGGAAAGTTCAGGCCGTGAAGGGGTTTGTTTTCTCTTGGTACACCAAGAAGAAACCCTCTTCGAACCCAAAACTTTACCATGGCCGTCTTGGGGAACAATCGCAGAGAGTCCCGAGTATTTTCTCCATCTTGAGAAGGTTGGTGTATTTGAATTAGCACCAGGATCCTCGGAAGAGTTTGTCTTCTGTTGGAGAAAGGTTTCTGGCCTTTTGGCGGTGGGATCAGAAGAAGAAGTAGCGTTTCTTCCCCATCGAAACTTTTTCTGTTTGGTCTTTCTGGTTCCAGTCGTGGAGGATTCAGAGACCTCAGCAGGCTGCATGGGGTTCCGGGATCTCAAGCGAAAATGATTAGTGAATGTCATTTTCAAGGTCCCGTTTTGGTTTCCGGTGTCGAAGATGTATTTGTGTAGTCTCTTAGTCACTGGAGTGGTTGCAGTTCAGTTGTTGGGATGGAAAAAAAAGTAAGAAGTGTGGGGATTTTTTTTTTGTTTTGGGGGAAAGAAGCACTTATATAAGCTTTCGAATAGAACATAGAAATGAAGAGACATCAAGCATAGGTTATTTCTCCCGAGAAGAAAAAGGGGTATCAAGAACATAATTGCAGGTTTTTTGTAGGTAAACCAAAAACTAAAGGAGAAAGTAATCAAGCTTGCGCATGTATTTAGTACTACATACCGCAATTATATAAACTTTTTTCTTTCGGCTTCAAAACATAGAGGGGCAAGAAAGCATTGGTTGTTATTCTTGATATCATTTTTTCATTATTCGCAGCCATAGCCGCTGGTTGCGAATATTGCAGTATGCGCTATTTTTTGCACCGGCCGGGCCAGAAGACAGCCATAGAGGAAAAAAGAGCCCGAAAAGAAAAAGAAAACGAAAGATGAGCGCGGAATAGAATTTACAATATCGTCATTGTTCCTTTTCATACTATTAACTTATTTGGCGTGATCGTCCTGTTTTCTTTGCAGTGAAATTGTATTTAAATTTCCTATTATAGATAAAAATAGCGCATATAGTGGCATGGCCCTGGGCCCAGCTCCGTATCTTTGAGACATGTCTATCTACTAAAAATTCGCACGAGCTAATGCAAAGTACAATCATAGATTTCTATTGATGAATTTTTCGTGGATGGGTCACGCTGCACCAAGCCTGGAGCTGATAGTATCAGGACTCTATAGCTTTCTATTTCAAAGCGCTTTCACCGGCAACTTTAGTAAACTAAGAATCTAATATCGAGTGTTCCCAGAAGAAATGATTCTTTGGGTTTAAGTTTACCAGCTTTTTCTGAAATTTTTGGCAGTTGCTCCTTAAATCGGTGCGTTTTTTCCAGTACCCTTAGCTCTATGGCTGAATATATACGCCCACTGTATCAGACGAGTTTTAGCCAGTAGCGGGTTTTGTTGTGGCCAGAAAGCTTGTGAATATATTATTGAAGGTCCGGAATGTAGAATGTTTTGAGGCTCTTCTGTCGTATCCCAAGCATCAAATATTTGTTCTGCCATGGGATCTTCCGGTGGTCTGCCGTGCGGCTAAAGCTTCGACAGAGTGATTTCTGCCCGACCAACGTCCTTTTATCATCATTTGGCATATATTATTAGGAGAATTTTTCCTGAGCTATGACGTTTAATCACAGCAGCTGGATTCACGATGTGACTAATTATGTGTAACTATAATCGGGGGATAACTATGCTGAAATGTTTATCGTTGTGGGCTGACACATTACTTACCCCCGTGTTGCATATTTTAAATCTAAGGTAATATATGAAAATCTATACATTCTTCCTTATTTGTGAATGGAAAAAGTTAAAATGATACTATGGTTGTAAATAAAATCACTATGGGTTCGAAAAACTGATCTTGCATAGGGCCAGTCATCCGGTGGTGATTGTCGTTATAGGATGCATTTCCTCTAACGATATACCCGCAGGGAGTTCATATAAAGAGTTTTCCAAAAATCCCGAGTATAGCAATTTGTGTTACTCTGCAGACTCATGGTAACCATTGCTTACATCTGGTTTAAAGAAACCTTACGCTGCTCTCTGTAAAGTATACCAATTTTTATTTATGCAAACGGTCTATATTATGGGAAAATCTGATTTTGATGGCACCAATAATCGATTAATTTGCAGGTTTCCATTTCGAAAGGAACCTTTTTGACAGTAATATAACTACCACTGCGCAGTGTTTTACAAACCGATTAAAAATATGGCAGAAAGAGAGCCCAAAGAGCAACCAAGAGGAGAGCTCGAGGCATGTGTGACTTAAGCACTCAAAAAAAAAAGTAGTGCGTTTCCACTCTTCAAAGTAAACCCTTTTCTCTGGAGAATTACGGTACAGTTTATATGTCTCCCAATTTCTGCTTGGATATTTCTGGGGATGCATGTTTTTGAAAAATTACCACCGATGAATTTTGCAAAAGCATGTTTAGCAGATATAGATCCTTCTTTATGAGAATGCGCATAGAGTATATATCTGGTTGGGAAAATTAAAATTCAACAGCACTCAGATCTGATCATATAACCAAGGTATTCTCAACAAAGCAACCAAAGAAGAGTTAACCGTAGTCAACATATAAACCTACATTTTGAGCCTGGAAAATTGCCAAGCAATCACAGTTGTGCTAAAAAACCGCAAAGTCACAAAACTGTGATCTGAAGTGATTTGGGGTTTTTCAATCGGTGGTAAATCTCCAAACATCGTCAATTCAATAGGTATGCGTGAGTCTCATGATACTCGTGGCATTTCACCCAGTCCTAACCTCGCTGGTTTGCTTTACTTCTCAGGAAAATCAATAATAGGGGGCTATAAACTAACCATCTTTCACAAAAAAAAACTTCGACTTGATATACCAGGCGCCAGTGCTAACCCCCTTCCCTGGGCTTCGGTATAAACACGACGGCCATAATTTCGTCTACTGTAAGTGGCAGGACGAACCGTGAAGCAGAAATAACCATTCGACACGGTACCCAAAGAATTGACGGAAATTATAGGCGATGTACCTCAGCCGAAAGTTGGTCAAGCATTGAGAAAAGCTTCTAACCAAACCGTAAATAGATAAGTCCGAATAAACACGCACGAAAAGTAATCATACAAGGGGGGCGCAAAAACTCCTACTCCTTGGCGATAGAGTCAAAATAAACAAACAAGAGACAATAAGAAGAAACCATAAATTAGTGTTTCTTTCTACAACAATCCCTTATTGATGTCTATGTCTTAGTGTTTGCAAAGTAGGTATCAACCATACCCATGTTTCAGGTTGGTGTCAGGTTGGTTCCAAAGTCAATATTCGCGTGAGCAACTTCACGCCTCTTTAGACGCTCTGACGTATGCGTAGACTGGTGCGGTTTGTAGCCACGCGTGCGAACGCATTCACGCCTCCGGGGAAAGTTTTGAACCCATGGCTACATAAAGTATCAAAACCGTGCAGAGAGTGGACCGTTTTATTTAGCAGGCTAACCATTGCATTCCCACCGTATGACTGAAAATAGCCGTTCGTCCGTTAAAGCCGACCGGAAATACTCGTCAATTTCTAATTTGTCGTTAGTTTATTTCTCGGTTGCTCAGAAACGGGGGTTTCCTGTGACTGTTTGCTCCCGCCCCCACTTGGCGTTCTGTACATTAGGCATGGCGCGGATAGACGTGGAAAAATCTTACAGGCCGTGTTGGACACCCAAGCAAAAAAAGCTAAAGCAACCAGTATCGCTTGGTGTTACATTTGCTAATTATGTCCAATATTCTAAACGTGTTCAACCCTCCTCCCGGCAGAGACTTGTCCGAAGAAGAATGTCTCGGATGTACGGCCGTACAACTGGCCGTATGTTTTGTCGGGGGTGGATACTTTCTCTCTTCTTTGCCATTCAAGGATAAGAGTGGATTGGTTGATCTAAAAAAGCACCCCGCGTGGTTCCAACGTGGTGTACGCGGAGCCGGAATTGGGCTTATTGCCTTAGCCTTCTACAGGCTTGGTGAGGCAGGTCAGATTTATTACCTTCGCAAAAACTAGATCCTGGAACTGCTACATCAGTAGTATGCATGGGGTGTTGCTTACGTTCGTTCGTTCTTTCTTTCTTTCTTTTTTTTTTTCTTCTGTGTTTTTCATAAAAGAAAAAAAGAAAAAAAAAAAGCCATGCAGTAAATCTGATCATCATATGTTCTCCTTTAAGGTAAATTGGGTTAAGGAAAAGTGGTTGAAGTCTCTTGGGGTTATGTTTCTAAACCACGTTTTTCATTCATCCGGGTTATATCCTCACCTTCAATCTTGAGCCAGGTGTTCATTTTCAGAATCGAGAATATCTTTCAGAAGTCAGCAAGAAAAATAATAAAACCTACTAGAAGCAATCTATAAATACATTAATGTACATCATCGTAAAATTCAAGCACCAAAAAAGTTGTCTCATAATGTTAAACAAATAATTCCGTTCTTGTTCGCCGGGTCTGGCGACATCGTTCAACGCGTCGAAAAGATTTTCGGTTCAAGCTGCCGAAAAAAATATTTTACACTTACTGCACATGTATCTTTTAATGTACCCTGCTATAGTACCAAGCTTTGCTGGTTAGCTTCCGTACTATATTCAGGAATATTCGGGGATAAGTTCCCCCAATGCCCGAGCCTTGTGCGACTCGAAGCCGCCCTACGCACTTAAGTCATAGATCCTTCACTCTCCCCACACTTCGGCTGAAGCCACACCAAACCCCGCAGGCTGTGTTAGGTAATGCATGTTGGCATTATTCGCTAAAAATAAAGAGAGTTCAACAATGGTACAAGGGAAGTTCCAAATGCACTCGTATACGGCGCCACAAGACAAGACAAAGGCATAATTCCCATGTGCACGTCTTCGAAAGTTCTTTTCGCGGCACTACTCGCGTTGTGAAAAGTTTGCACTCAATGGGAGACTCGCAATTATGTATGACGCTCATGCGCAGTACTCAGTGTCTGTAAGCCACGATAAACAATGAAATGTCGCGTTGATATTTTAAGCTTTATTACTTATCCGCGGAAAAAAAAAACCTCACGGGAAGGTGCCATACCGTCTGGTCAAGCAAAAAACTTGCAGTACAAAAGTTTGACTGAATTAAGTATGAAAGAAGCTAAGCATACTCAAGAAGTCTTTTACTTAAATGTGTGACCCTACAAGGGGCGGATAGAATTATACAATATCATATTCGACATTGTATTCCCCTATTCTTAGCATCGGGGAGCGTATATGCATGGGCGCAAGCGGGTGAAAAAGAGCGTGTACAAGCAAGAAATTTTGCTTGGGTACTAGACCCTTGAGTTCACGGCTCTTCTCGCATGTATGGTTGTAAGCTCATATACGTAGGCAAACAGACTGCATGAAGTTCACGAATAAAGGCACTGCCTCTAAGAGCAATTATCAGACGACTTTACTCAAAAGTTATGATTTTCTTCTAATTTCTGTCTGGCTGCCTCGCTTTAATTTTAAAGGAAAAGAGGGGATCTGAAGGCTAGCTAAACGCTTTTTAAGACTACTATCTAGTTTGTGATGCGTTCGAAGCCACACGATATGTGGGTTGTTTTCTCGCGGCAATTCTTGCCGGATTTATAAAGGAGCAGCCCTTTTATCTCCGCGGATGGCCTTTCAATTGTACGCGTACAGACCAAAGCGCTTGCGACATGCGTCATCCGGCATATCGGGCAGCTCTCTAATAGCGCAATCTTCTGAGATCATTTTTACTTACTCTCGTCCTGCGCAAAATCTCACATATTTGCATGTCAGGTACCGTTGGCTTCATGCCTGTAGCCTGACGTATATAGTGCTTCTTTTGCTGCCTGCCGGGGTATTTGCTCTCTCTTTTTTTTCTTTTCCATTCATCTTTCGTTTATTCAACGTTCTGGACTGTCCTCTAAACCAAGATCATTTAGCTATAAAAGAGCAATCACCTGCGCCACAACGATTGATCCTTTTTTTTTGTTATCAATTGTCTTTCGTTGCACATGGAATCACGGAACTTGCCTGCAAATTTTTAATCACTTCAAAAAAGTTTGGCCGGTTTGGAGCTCTCGTGCACACATTCCCAACCTTGCTAGTCCTTCATTTCTTTGGGTCCCTTCATTTGAAACCCACTCGCTTTAATTTCCCGAAGATTATTCTTCTGACCATTCATTCATCAAAACATTCGCTTATTTATTATGGACCAACCATATATGTTAGACCAGGTTGACCCTAAACAAACACCCGGGCCGCAGATGCGGAGGGGTTACTTTGGAGATGATCACGATATTTATCGTCAGACGAACTCTTTGGACTTGAAGTATCCGTTCCCGCAAACGCATCTTTATCCCCCAAGTCTGTCAGTTAGAGGAGGCCCCATCAAAAACCCAGGACAATTTCCTCAGGACAACCAAGGAGGACAAGAAGGCCACGGTCACGTAAACGACCCACGCTATGTTCCCCAGGAGTTTGCGCTGCTGGTGCGTGACATGGACGAAAAGCGTTTCAAGGGTCACTATGGCTATCCTAGCGCACAAGCACCTGGACAAAACATCATGAACAATGGGTTGAACCCTGCTAGTGGAATCAACATGTACAATACAAGTGGTGCAGGCGCCACCCCGTTTAATGGCATGATGATTCCCCCTCCCGTTGCTTCAGGGCAACCCAAAGCCAAAGAAAATAATGGCCTCGTTCCGCCCATCCCTCCTTTGCACGTTCAACACGAGATCTCACGTAAGGAGCAGCCTGAATTGAATCCAAACAGCCCAGACGCCATCCATAGCAAATGCTCAAGATGCAAGAAAGATTTTGTTCAGAGACTTGTTTCGCCCCAAGAGACTGGAAAAGGAAAGAGCACCGAACCCAAGATATTTAAATTGTGCTTCCATTGTCGAGATTTACAGAGACAGAGATCGCGCCGTTGGCAAAAGAAGACCAAGGACAAAGAAGGTGCTTGCCGTCGGTGTGGCAGTGAAATTCCTGTTGACCAACAGAGATTTGTCTTGTGCCCACAATGTCGAAAAAGCCTTCGGATTCGAAAAGCCAATCGAGCCGCTCAAGGCCGGTGCGTGCATTGTTCAGGCCCGATCACGTCTCTGATCAAAGATGATAGCCCCGATGGAGAATCATCCGAGGATCCCGAAAGTCGACGATCATCAGTGGCGGGCTCGTTCAAAGTTTGTCAGCGATGTCGAGAAAACGATAAAATCCGGAGAACTAATTTGGAGCGCATGGGCAACTGTAATCGGTGTGCCAAGGCCTTGACTCCCGAGGATCAGGGAAAACACAAGGTGTGCTTCACTTGCCGTCAAAAGAAAAAGAAGGGAAATTCAGCTGGGTTTTGGTACTGAAGGCACGAATGAAGCCGAAAATGCCCTCCCACCGCCAGTGCCTATGGCTCAGAGCTCGCTGAGTGTTCAAGGCTCGCAGCATCGTCAAGGCCCGCATCAATTACAATCTACTCCCGGAATCCATGGCCACAATGGTCAACCGGGACAGCCAGGCCCCCACATGAGTGAAATGCCCCAGAATGTGCTTGTACCATCAATGAACTACGTTCCTATGGACCAAAATACAATGCTTGTGCACCCTGGAATGCCCGGTTATGGTGGTGTTGGTATGTCTATGCCTCAACAAGAAATGCCTATGGGCTACGGGCAACAAATTCAACAAATGCAACCAATGTTACAGGGATCTGGTGAGATGTACAAACCACCAATGACGCAACTTCCTCAATTACAACCCCACATGGACCAGGGGTACCAGCAATACATTGGTTACCCTCCGGTGAACCGTAACGGACTTCATTACTCTAACAGCCGCATGTAGCTGAGCCTGGAACTGAGCCTGATGCTGAAATTAGGACATTAATTAGTATACCACAGATGTTATTTCAAAGTATAACCCAACTCCGCAATGGAAAAACTTAATAATAAAAACTAAATTGATTTTTGGCCGAGAAAAATGTAGAACGAAAAGGGGTAAAAATTCAGGTCGAACAAGTTGGAATATTGCGAAAAGGGGGTTGTCTAAAAATTGAATACATCCCCTTTTAGACATGACGCCGATATGCGAAATGATCAGCGGAGAGAAGGAGAAAAAGACAGGGGAGAGAAAACACCCCAAACAGCAAAAATAGCAAAAATAGCACACCTTGTAAAATGTTATAGCATGCAACAATGGACCCCAGTAAACAATACAGGAGCGTCGGGCGTGTTCGCTCGTGCGTTATGAGCGTGTTAGAAACATTGTGCGCTACCCCATGAACCCTGCTGATTAGTAGCCTTGGCACTAGGTATGAGCCACGGCCATATCCGCCTGTACCGAGCAGAACAGCCACATCAACAACCGGCTAAAGTTATCCACGGCTTAGGTCCGCAAAGCTAGCAAGAATATGAATGCCGAGAATGTGAAAGATAGTCAAGCAAAAAAAGTACAATGCCGATGAAGTGAGGCGGGTAAATTGGTCCACTACTTGTTTTCATGGCAGCACCCCATTGTCGGCCCAATACAGAATACGTACACGAAAGAGGATCTTCGGTCCGCATGGCTTTTCTGCAAAGTCCGATTTAAAATTCGTCGAGTGGATGGGCCGGTTAATATTCTGAATATTTTGTTTAATCTAGATATGAAAGTATAAAAGAGAGCATTATTTATATTTATTGAATGTTTTTATGTGCTTTGATGGCAATGTTTTTTTTTTTTTTTTTTTTTTTTTTTTTAATTTTCAATGTTTTTTTTTTTCTTCTCCTGAATCGCGTACACCAAGCATCAGCTTAAATAATTCGGCGGGCAGCAACCATGTGGGGGAACTTGGAAGTATCGGGCCCGGGACAGGCGCGACATTTTCCTTCATGCGATCGCAGTGGAGTGCGTTTGAGCCAACAATAATACAAGCACCCAAACGGACAAACAAAAGGCTCGTTAAAGCAGGCGGCTGATTTGGGCAAGCAAAACAAGCTGACCTGTGAAATTCGAAAGGAAGCTTGCTTTGTTTCCGTGTTGTTCTGAAATGGTCTTTCGTCGTATTACCACGCAAATTTATAGGCGCTTATTGGCGTTTATAGGCGCAGTAAGCCTCCTTCCTCAGTAAAACCTGCACACGACATAGATCTCTAAAGTTGCCTAGACGAGAAACAGGTATGAACAGTTGGAGAAGAGGAAGAAGTAGAAGAAGAAAAAAAAAGACACCAAAAATTAAGATGCTGGAATTTCTCCGGTTTGGTATTTCAAGCTTATTCAAACGAATAAGGGAATTTGGTTTAGCCGAAAGCATTTGGTTTGCTTATTATGGATTTTTATACGACATTCGCACGGTTCGCGTCCCCCGGCAAGTGTCGGGAAACATAAACACCCATTTTGGTGGAATTTACACCGCCAGTGCTGGCTGCACGTAAACACAGAGAGTGGTCTATTTCGCTTCAAAAGGGAGAGAAATCCCCCAATTTTCTCCCTGAAAATGAAGTCTCCTGGTTTCATTTGATACAACATTATGCATCTAGCCATTTATTTTCCCACATCAATCAATTTTGCTTACAATCTGCCGAAGCACATTTCTATTATTTCTTGCCATACTGTACTGCTTGCGCCGCGCATTCACTGACACTCGCACTCCAGAAACACCAACCATGGAAGCTGTTACACTCATTTAGAGCCACCCTGGTAAACCGTTATAAGAGGTAGTCCGAATCCGCTCCTTTACAGCACGAAACTTGGGTGGTGTACCTTGGGATGTCTATGAAAAGTTACGTTAAGCGTATTTTGGTCTTTAAGTCAAGCCAATAATGAAAGCCCCAACAGGCAAAAAAAATAATAATAATAAAACGAACCAAAAAGATAGACGAAGCGCATGGAACAACACCGGCACTGCATTATACTGCCCCATTCTGTCTCAACTACTTATCTTGGTTTCACACTCATTTTCATCACCTCGGACTTTTTCATTTTCACTTTTTCACGTGGACCTCAGCACAAAAATTTTCTTTTTCTTTTTCTTCTTTCTTTTTTTCACCCCCTTTCTTCTCTCTTTCTACATTCCACAACAAAACCCAACATGTCATATCCAGGTCTTTTTATTGGTACCGACAGAAACAATTCCCTGAGTTCACTATCGTCAGGAAAAGACAAGGAACTTCCTCCTATACCCCCATTTAGCGAGCCTCTTATACCACCGAAATCGCTCAACCGTAAAAACATCAAGCAATTATCCTTCAGCCCTTTGGACACAAACCTGGAAAGTTCCGCAAATGGTGGCGCCAATTCCGCAAATGTCGCTATAACTCACATATCCCCAAGTGCCCCAAGTGCCCCAGACTATGCTGACGAGGCTTGTCGGTTGACGGCACTTAAAACCCAGCCAAAGAAAAGACACCCTCGCCCTGCTCCATTGTTGAACATCGACCATTCTCATATGCAAACTTCTCCTCAAGAATTTATTGACTCATTGAAGGACTTGGAATTAGCGTCTCACTCACCTGAAACCACCCCCCAGATTGCTAGCATTCATAGAAAACGGCGTACGGTGATCAGTTCCATCTCGCCAATAAAGCTGCCGCTTAACCCACAACTGCCTCTTCATGCAAAGCTTCCGGCGAACCCAAGCCTGCCTCTCAACCCGGCCCATAAGTTGGGCCCTGCTCACAAGTCGCCGTTGCCAACCACTCCTTTGGCCACAACACTGTCTGCATTGAACTTGCGTGACGAAGATTTGGTGCACTTGAAAGATTTGGGCTCTGGAAATTCTGGCGTTGTGCTGAAAGTGTTGCATGTGCCACTGCAGAAAACAATGGCCCGGAAAGTTGTGCTAGTGGACTCCAAGCTGGAAGTCCAGACGCAAATCATCAGGGAATTGAGGATAATGCACGAGTGCCGCTCACCATATATCATTGAATTCTATGGTGCATTTCTACGCTCCAACAACTCCATTGTGTTGTGTATGGAATACTGTAATTGCGGTGCTTTGGATAGCATTCTCCAGCTATGCACCCCAAAAAGTTCCCTCTTTTCGTGCTCAAAAAGCTTCTGTATCTGATTTTGAGTGGCTTAACCTACCTATACAAAGCACATAAAATCATCCATCGAGACATCAAACCTTCCAATGTCTTGATGTCACATCGGGGCGAATTTAAACTCTGTGATTTTGGCGTTTCTCGACAACTCACCAATTCCGTCGCCGTGGCTGATACCTTCGTTGGAACATCCATGTACATGGCTCCGGAAAGAATCCAAGGTCTCACGTACGGTGTGAAGTCGGATATTTGGTCCATGGGACTTATGCTTGTCGAGTTAGCATCTGGCAAAAGTGCCTGGAGTGAAGCAGAAGACGATGACACAGAAAACGGCGAAAGTGGCTGTAAGAGTGCTGGCCCTGAAGGTATTCTTGATTTGCTTCAAAGAATTGTCAACGAAGATTCACCAACATTGACAAACAAGGTGGATAGTTCCCAGAATCAAAAATATGACCTGGATTTATGTGCATTCATCGACTTGTGTCTTATAAAAGACGACCAGCTCAGAAAATCTCCGGAGCAGTTATTGGAAGACAAATTCCTTGCGGATGTACCACTGGGAATCTACGATAAGGAGGTCAAGGCATGGGCCAAGAAAATAAGGAAACTTCACAAGGAAACTTACGAAAAGGATTAGGCTCGTACAATCCAGCATATATCTATGCTTTGTTCAAGTCGGTATCTATCTATGCATTTTTTATTCAATTCATTATCTATTAAGATGTTGGCGTAATATAGGAAGATACTTCCTGGGTTGCAAAAAAATATTTTTATGCTGTCCTCGAAATTAAATAGCTGTTTTGAAAGACAAGCTAAAGTGTGGGAATTAATTAATATAGTTTCTAGAAAATAAATGCATTCAATTTCACATGACACGCCAGTCTGTGCGTATAGAACACCCTTCGCAATTGGCAATTTCCAGAAAGCATTTCGTTAATGTTCTTGGTTTGGTGGCACCGGCTCAGCAATTCATGAACGCAATTATCGTCCAGGCATAGGCGAAGGTCCTGGTCACAGTGAAGCCAAGAAACATGGCGACGCCCAGCATCCGGCGATCTAGGCTCTCGAGCAAAACGGTGGGAGATTTTTTCAACAGAATTTTGAATGCTGGGCGTCTTGGACAGCGGCTGCGTGGCTGAAGAATTAAGCGAACATGCTACCGACTCCGTCAGATAGTTTAAGCCACTATTCAACAGTAAGCCACTTGAAGCCGCAGTTTTCAGGCGGACCTCGAAGCTTTGCGGGGCAGGAGGCGTATCGGAAGCCTGATCCTCGGCGCTGAGCGAAGCCAATGTCGCCAACAATTGCTCTAATAGAAATTTATCTTTGTAAGATAATGTATACCGGTAGATCTTGCGGTAATCTGGACATGAAATGATTTGGTCTTGGTTCCGGAAAAGTGCAAGAGTCAGTCTAGAAATGAGCCCGGCTACACTTGCGTGCCCGCCAAATTCAACCGCTTTATTAATAGCATGTGCACTGGAAGCAAAAACAAGAACATGCTGGAACTTTGAATTGTATTTTTCAGTGAGCTCGGGTTTTTCTTTTAACACGCGAGTGTCTGTGAATGTGAAGAGTGAGTGGTCGAGTTGAAGATGGCGGATCACCAAGAGGCAATCGTTTGCTTCTTTTCTTGTATCATCGAGAATAATCAATATCCGTCCGGTAGGACCTTGTCTCATTAATGGAGCCAATACATTGACTGCAAAAGAAAGAAATGGTAGAGCCACATCGAAAAGAAAGCAGCAATCATGCACAGAGACCAGCTCGGGAACTTTAACAAGTGAATGGGACGGCAAAGGTACCCTGACATAATCCTGAAGCCCACCGTTTAGCAGCTTCCCATACACAAGATTATGGGAACATGGGCTGCGGCGATGGGTCTCATAGGCACCCAAATCGGACGATATTGCTGATAGGCAATTCTGACACATATGCGTGCTATTCTGGATCCAGCATGTAGAGTAAGGAAAAACCATAAGTTTATCCTTTGGGTGGTACTTGTTGTCGCCACTAGCGACGATCTGGCTCAGAGGGATTCGCCCAACAAACCGTGCGCCAGGAACGATTCCACAATCACCATCGAAGTCGCTGGTGAAGTCAAGAGCCACGTGCTTAATACGAAGGAGCACCGACATGCTTTGTGGAGATATATCATTTAGCAAAATGACGGAATCACGTAATCGTCGCCTATTCACGAGCACTCGGCGAAGCGGAAGAAGATCAACTTCCCTTTTAGTCACATACAGGGTATGGGTATTGAGATCAGACATGGACTCGTTTGTAGGTGGGAACGCCACCGTTAACAGCTGTGTAACAGACTTTGTCATGTGGGAGATAGGTTGCAAGTGTGTTTTGAAGATGTTTCAGAAGTGTTTCAAATTGGAGGATGATGTATCAGAGTGACCATGGATCAGAATGTGTGTGTGTGTGTGTGTGTTTGAATAGGGCCCGACAAAGTTTCAGTTTCGTTTCAACCGTTTTCTATATCACAGAGAAATACGAGACAAGAAAGATTTCCTAAAAGACTTGTGGAAATTTGCAGTGGAGGAGGGAATGCAGGGAATATAACTATTATAGTTAATCAAATGACAAGCATGAAGAAAGAAATAATGACACGAAGGACGACCACGAAAGCCCACCACTGGCGCTACACGTAACGTCAAGCGGACCTTGGCAACAGGTGCATCGGACCTTCGTAGGATTGTAACTTTTCACCCAAGCTTATGCACGATGCTGGTTATTACATGTACCCGCTTACTCGCATAGATTCATGTGCGCTCGGTATGTGGGTGATGGCTGCAACTGCGGACGCCATTTTTTGAGCCTCAGAAATTCTTTCACTAGCATCGATACATTCGACAGCGTGATAGTCCTAAGAAATTCTGATTCACTTAGAGAAAGAAGATGAAAGCGGACTATATTTCCCATGAGAGATCATAAAGGTGATGTGAAAGTTTTCAAAAAGTCTTCAAATGGTTAAGGTACCATTATCGTCAATGAAGTAATCGATCGAGCATCACCTACCCCTAGCCGCGTCTATTTACACCCACGCGTGCAAGTAAACAGGAGGCAGGTATGAGCCAGCATTTTTTCCCCAAAAAGAGAAAAAAAAAAGAAAAAATACTGACGGACTTATAATTGCACGAGTCGAAAGGAAAATAGCACATTTATGATTATTGAAATTCCATAATACGTCACAGTCTTGTTTTTCTCACAATTTTCCAAAATATCATATCAATAAAAGTCAGCTAAGTGTAACATGGCACTGTACTTGCCAAGATTATAATTCCGTCGATATCTCCAGGCTCCTCCTATATGCATCGCCTTCGCGTTTGGTTAGCAATCATCTGGGCCCTCGCAAAAATAAAAAAACCAGTACCCCCTTTTTCCGGGCCCTCAACCCTTCCAAAAGGGACATGTTAGGATCTCGAAATCGCGAGTGAACGCGAACGAAAGATCGAAGTTACTCCTTCAGAACCCCGACTAACGCGTGCGGCTCAAATATGTTAGCGTCATTCATTCGCAACACACTCTTCATTTTTTGAGCTTTGTAGGTTTCTATCTCCAAAGGAACCGCTCTGCTACAAGTATTAAGGTATGAATCAGTAGCTCAAATCTAAATAATTTGCACATACGCTATATTTACGCTATCAATCAGCTACCGCATTCGGACTTGCGACCCTGCCAGCAGTTTTCATTTTCACCGTGGGTGAGAATTTCACTAAGTGCCTGTAAAGTGAGACGCAGCTACCTCCTTCTACCCTTCTCCTTCTCCCTCTGTTCTTTTGCCAACCGCTCCTCTTCGTCGAGAAGCAGTAGTTTCATCGCCTCCTGGACCATTCTATCCTCGAGCGACATTATATAATCAGTATTTTGACCTTGTGCATTTCGCGATGATGAACCCTCATCTCTGATAATAAGGTTAGATGCATGTATAGCACTGGCCGCCGCAGCTTTTCTCGCTAACCTGCTCTTTGCAGAAGCAAGTTTTTGTTCCCACCCAGGCCGTATATCATCCGTGGTGATCACCAAGTCCGACTCAGCCGCAACAGATGATCTGCGCCTTGGTTTCCGCGGATTTGTTGTCGGTGATGGCTTTAAATGCTGTGTCGAATCTTCACAAAATTCTATAGGGTCATCGGCATTTTCTGGAATAGCAACAATTGACGACTTTTCCGAGTATTCACTCGGTTTCATTGAAGACCCACGTCCGACATGCACATCGCGTGGCGGTTCGTACGTGACTCCAAAGTTGCTCATTGCACAATACGGGCAGTTTGCGGGCTCGGAAATGAGTGTGTGAGGGAGCTCGTCTTGTTTAGGCTGCCCGGGCAGTTCTGACACTTCGGGCTCATCGTGCGGAGGGTGGGGGTCTAGCCGTTTAATTTGGACAAAACACTCAGTGCAGATCGGCTGCCGACAGCAGCGGCTGTAATTGAGCGGCGAAGGAAAATAAAGAAAGCAAATGGGACACTCTGTTGCATCACGATAGAGTTTTAGAACCAAGTCTCGAGAGGAGAGGTCCGCATCATTACCACCGTCACTAGTTCGGGCCTGGAAGTACTCATTTTCGCAAATGCGCTGCTGTTCTTTTACACGGGCAAGAATTTCCAGAAGGCGGCGTTTCTGTTCCTGTCGCTTAAAGTAGTTCTGTGAATGGTGTATTTTGTGGTCGTCTAAATCTTCCACCACCTCCTCTTCGCCATAGGCAGAATCCAATGCATGGAGAGGGTTTTGTCGAACCAAAGCGACGATTTCGTCCTCAGTCCAGCTGTCATCGAAATCTTGCAATGGCGTATAGAAAGGGGCAAGCCGGCGCGCCACCACGAGATCCCGCACGATCTTTGTGTCGAAGTCTAGGTTCAGCTTGTACGTCCCGTACGGGGCCAAATAGCCGCCATCGACGTTCTCGCGGAACCGCACAACTAGGTCCAACGCGTGTCTTTCCTTGATACGAAGCTTTTCCTCAGGTTTTCCCGATGATTTGCTGGACACAGCCAGCGACGCCAGCGTAGTATTTCTACGGGCACTCCTCGAGCTAGGTGCTCCTGCTTGCCCAGAACCGTATGCCAGGAGAGACGATGACCTTGGACGTATTTCCTTTGTGGGTGTATTCCCCATCTTCGGCGGGTATTTCTGAGCGGGTATTTCTGAGCAGTGTGGTGACTATAGAGTAATAATCACCGCTGGGGAAAAAATAAAATAAAAATAGCGGCTCTAGGGAATGAAGTTTATTTGGGAACTTCTTGAAAGTAAGCGATGTACAGATAAACCCGGCGTGGTTGGGGGTGTGGTGATTTTTGATGTGGTAGAAAAACTGGCAACTGTCGCTTGCAAACGTGGAGAAGATAAGTGGCAGTCGTCTCTATAGCCCGTTGCCGTGTGATCAAAAAGACAAAAACGAAAATATGTTCTAGGTAACAACACGCTAGAGTACACCAGATAAAGCGAGTATGTGTGAATCGTCACAAGAAAGAAAAGAAATAAATAAATAAACACCAAAGAAGTACCTAGATTAGTAGCGCACACACAAGGCGTCGGAATGAATTGTGGCATAAGATTTAGAGCCATGGCCGATTTCCCCAGGCGGTGCGGTGCATTCGTGCGGCCCGCGAGCAACTCGCGCGATCGTTGGTCACGTGGCATTAGCGGATCCGAAAACTGCCGGTTGCGTTTCCTCAAGCTTTAGTTCCAGTTGATCCAGTTATGAACTAAAGTCGCCATAAGAGAGCAATAAAAGGCCGATTTTTGGGGATTTTGACGTGAGATCGGGATGTTTGCTCATGTAAGTTGAACAAAGTCACTGGATTTGCCGGTATTTGCGAAGGAGGCTTTGCGAAGATTTTTTTCTCGTATTTGAGAAGGAGAGTGATCAGGATTAGGCCAGGTGGAATCTAATATTAGCTCAAGTGACTGAGCACTGGCCAGATCCCCTCACTATTAATAAGCACCGAAACCTTAACTTTATTAACTGATGGAATAAACTAAGAGAGAAGAAAATGTAGAAATTAGGTAGGTAATGAAAAGAAAATAAGGATAAGGTAAAAGAAAAAAAAAAAAAAAAAAAAAAAAAAGAAAATGAAAAGGAGAAGTAAAATCATTTGGCACAGCCTGCCTACCCGATTCTTAGTCGGGTTAGGCCCACGCCAAAGCCGACGCTGATCATCGCTATCACCACAAGGATCCAAACCAAACCAAGAAAAAAACTGATGATTTTTTGCACCCGCGTATACCGTCTCTTGAAGCGCCAATTTGCCAGCACAGATTTCTCATCTAGTGCCAAGTTGCGCTCGGAGGCCCGGAAAAAGCCACCATGGTCAAACACGCCAAATGGTAAAAGAAAAAATATCGGCACAACAACCAACGCTGCAATCATCATGCCGCCCCATTTAGACCACGGCATGTTGAGCGATTTGGGCTGCTGTGTGTAGGTAATATCGCCATTTGTTTTTTCATCGAACATTGCTTCATGCTGCCTCAGTCTCTCTCCCGAGTCTGTTGTTATGGATGGTGCCGGAGACGAAAGGTGTGGTTGTATGGGAGTATGATCTTCTTCGGCATTCTCGCCTTCCGAACTCTTTTGTTGTGAGTCGCTAGCAGGAGATTGATTTGTCACCGAGGGTTCCTGTCAAAAATCGTAGATTCTACATTGTCCTTTGGACTCCCACCGTCGTCATTTTCGGGAATTCCACCGCTGATATTACTGAAGACACCGGGAGATGAACCATTTGGACCAGTACCGCCAGTGGCGGCTGATTTCGGCGTAGACCCACTGCCGGACAGCTCGTTAACAAACACGAACAGATTACTTCCCAACAGGCTGTTGCTAGAACGAACCACAGAGTTCCGCGCCAGAAGCAGGCGCAAGGGTATAGGCGGATTTGAAGTATTCATTTGTATGAGGCTTCGGGCCCTGGGGGTATTTTCTGGTGATGCAACCAGACCAGGCGAAACCTTTCGACTGGGGGATGACACACTTACAGTCAGCACAGAAACGCGGCGAGCCCTACTTGTTCCCTCGCGGATCTGGATGGGTATGGCGGGTGGTTGTCTTGTCTCTTGAGGTAGGCTCGCTCGCAGTGTCTTCTCATACGCGGACCACCGATTCTGTCTATCGTTTTTGTCGTGCACAGAGTACACCATAACAGGAAGTTCCGTTTCCAAATCGACTTCGGCGATAAGTGTCTGTAGAGCGAGCTCTGAATTCGTAGAGTTTCTCTTGCTACTTAGAGAGCTTTTACAAGAGGTGACTTCCAACCGGGTTAGTAGCTCACCGCTTGAAAGGGATGATCTGTTTCCTCGTGAATTCCGTGAAGATGTAGTTCCGTCCGAGTCTCCTACAGAGTCCAGGACCTGTGGTGATGGAGTTTGTCCGAACGCATTAATTTCATGGGTGTCTATCAAGGGAGAGCGATTTGGGTATGGTAGATTCTGTGACCTCTGCTGGGGGCCAAACCTCTGTTGTGAAATTTCAGAAGACGGGCTTCCAATATTGCGGGAAAGTCCAATGGGCCCACGTAACTGTGGGCTTCTCTGGCGGGAATCTGGTAAAATTGCCTGTCGCAGAGCATTTCCGGCACGCTCAGGTTGCCCCTCTTCAGGAATGGTAAAGGGAATACGAGGGGAAAGCAAGGTTTGTTGCACCACTGCATCTCTGTTTTCTTCCACCAGCCGGGCACTTTCGGGGCTATTTTCAAAATTCTCGCTGAACCAAAAGCTCAGTCGCAGAAGCTCATACTCTTGGATAACTGAGTAAATAGACTCGGCTGTTCTTGCATCATCCTCGGAATAATTGCTCTCGTTGGAGGAATCCACATCTGCAAAGTCCTCCTCTATTACAGGGTCACTAGTCAACCTGGTGGTGGAGGCGGTCAGTTCTAGTGATGCTTTTGAGGCATTCAGCGAACCATAGAAGAGATTCCGCTTTGCTTCTGAACTGGTGGTTGACGTTCGGAGCAAGAGAGAAGAAAGCGAAAATTGATGGGTGGCGACCGGCGATGACCTAGGTTCAGGAGAGTCGTCTCCTTTTTTCATGATGTGTAAGTTTTGTCGTTGCTCATAAAATGTCAATAGTGTTTATTTTTCTTGCTTGATTTTTTTTTCGTCGATGAGCTGATAAGCAATGTCTTCAGTTTCAACTATGGTGAGCGATTGACCGAGCAGGAAGAAGTGAAGTAAAAGAGAGTGGCCAGCTGTAAAGCTTAATCAAGGTTTTGAACGGGGTATTAAAGTTTGGGTAAGTTATCTTTCAAAAAACCTGAAAAAAGGTTAGAACCAAATAGCGCGGCCAAGGTGGCCATTTTTGGTCCTGCGCAGTTTACAATGCGTCCAATTGCAGAGAATTGCATGCGTTGACATTCCCAAAGTAGCGATCACGTGACATATATCCTGCGGATTAGGTACACGTTTTTCCAGATTGGGCTAATGGGCGGCGTCTATCCTGGCAGATAAAGTTTGAGGCGGCATAATTTTCTCTCCAACGAATGTTGCCCAGATTGCACGTTATATGAAAAGGAAAGACCAGAAGAATATGGCAACGATATGAGAAAGATTTCGGGTAGTGTGAGAGCTCTGATGAGACAGTGCCTATCAAATTCAGACAAAATTAGAAAGAGCTGGCTTTATGGCAAGGATCTCGCCATGGTTCCAGGGTTACTCACCCGACTCATCCCTATAACCTTATTCTCTGCCGATTTCAGCGCACTGGGACTGAGGGTCCGGTGTAAAAGTGAACTTGCTGCAGATATATCTGTGGATTCGATGATGCTCAGCAATATATTTATTTTCTAAAGAAACATCAAATATATGCCACGATTCAGGTACCGGTATGGCCATAAAGATATTATATTTTCTAGGAATTCCACTATCCTGAGCTAAGATAGATATCTAAATTATTCCAACAAGGGTATTACTATTCTTAAAGTGGTGGTACGTTTAATAGTGGAAAGATGTATCACCAGGGGGTTCACGTGACGAGGCTCTTGGGTGGTTTTTTTTTCCTGCTGTGGATCTAGTTGGCCGATGCCGATGTTCAAAAGCCGTTATGAGCAAACGACCTATGATAGCTCATCGCACCACAGTCTGTAAATTTGATAAAGAATGCCGGGTTAAAAGTTTAAACTTGTGGCCCTCTCAATTTTTTTAATGTCTGAAATATGAGCAATGTTGCTTGGTTTATGGAGTAGGGGTGTTATTCCCTAGCTTTTCTTTTTAACAACCGGTGATGAGATGGCTTTTGGGGCCTGGAAGACTGGAAAGACCAAATTTTTAAGGGATGCATAACCATTGCGCCGGGGTGCCGTTCCTTCAAATTCTCTTCAAGAATTTCGTGCAACCCACAAAAAAGCAAGAAAGCAATAAACTAGAACTGAACGCAAGCAATCTTGCTTGATCTTGAACGGGAAAAAAATATCACTGATGTTGCTCTTCTTTTTGTTTAGTTATTCAATTCTACATGCGTGGAATCACCCGAAATCAGCTAAACTAATGAAAACTTAAATGAGGCTTAGGCCAGTCAACTAGGAGCCTTCCCGGTAACCATATGAAGCCAACTGTGGCAAGAAAAGTTTCTCATAATTAACTGCTTCCCGAGGAAGAAGAATTTTGTAGCCACACCCATATATTGCTTATTAAATGGGATTTTGGTAGAAAATTGAATCGTTTTGCTTTGACTAAAAGTAATACCCCAATTTAGTTTTTCCAGACCAGAAAAACAAAATATTTGACAAGTAATTTGCCTTGCGATACTCCCGTATTTCTTTGCAGCATCAAAAAGATGGAAACCAAGTACCGCGTCTTTTAGGAAGGTGTCAGTACATACAAACACCCAGGAATGATACTGACAACACACTTGGTAATCGCTTGCTCTCTCCCAATTTGTCCACAAAGACACGGTGAAATGCCAAAAACTCAAGTATTAGCATAAGAATGCACTATGACATTTCAGCGATTCTCTGTGATATCGAGAAGTTCGAGGATGACAAAAAGTAAATTATGTGACTGTAACCAACTTCCACAATCATTTCGATTCATGTCTACCATAACAGCGAAACCTCCAAAAATTAAGCCAGGACAAAGTAAAAGTAGTTAGACAGCAGTACACTCCCATACTGAATTTCCATTCAACTCGAAGCTTTAAAATCACTTTTTTCCAAAAAAACTCATGAGAGAAGTCTGCTTCAACTTACCATCAGATTTCTTAATCGGCTTGGTGGGTTTTGGCGGGGGTTTTCTGAGTGTCTTCTTCTTTTCTGGTTCTGGCTTAGGCTCACTTTTTTTGTACAGTGTAAAGTAACCGTCTTCATCAACAGTCGTTTCAGGAGCTGGAATATCTTCATTCTGTACTACTGGTTCAGGAGCTGGGGATTTAGAAGACATCGATGTCCAAATATCGTCCTTAGGTAGCTGCTGTTGCTCCTGCTTCTCTTCTTCGGCGTGCTCACCTGTCGGGGATCCAACACTGGGGTCTTGCTCCGCTTGGTCCACCACAATCGGCTGATCAATCTCCATTTCTTGGTTACCTGTATCTTTTTCGTCTTCATCTGTGAAATCATCAAGAAACAAATCATTGAGCTCGGTTTCGGTCACTGAGGGCTTTGGAGGTGGCACGTCCTCCATGACTTCGTCAGCAACATCATTTTCCGCGTCAATATTCGAAACAACAACCCTTTCTTTTGGTTGCAGCCTTTCCACCTTTCTAGATTTATACTCGTACAGCGGTTTATCTTGAGCGGGTCTCTTTTGAACCGACAGTGTAGATGTACCGGGGTTTGTTCCCGTGGGTTTGGTTTTTTCACTCTTTCGAGAAACATAATTTGATATCGAAGAGGTCTTAGGCTGCTGCTTACGCGACTGGTAGACTAATTTTGGTTTTTCCGGGGCCTTTTCCGTTTTTGGCGCAGGGTCAGGTTTCTGTTCTTCAGATACAGCAGATTTCTGCTTTGGTTCCACCAGAGGCAGACCAGAAGTCACAATAGATCCACCTTTAGCCTTTGAGGAGCATGATCTTTCAAGTTCAGGCCCTTCCAAAAGCCCTAAGGAGTGATAGTTGGCCAACTTTGAGAGGTCGGTGCTGTGTTTTCTCTCCTCCAACGCGATATCCACCGACGTGAAGGAGTTCTTACTCAGCAGCAAGCAGTAGACGTGAACGGTGTTTACAGCATCAAATACCAGGTTGCATTTTTCCGTGAGATCGGCTTCACTGTCGAAAACACGCACCACAAGGCTGCCCTGACGCGTTCCAGTGGCCACAAACGAAGCCGTGACACGCGATTTATTGGCACGGTAGTAGCTCAGAAGAATCGCCTTGGACTCCGATACATGGATCCCCAAATCACGTGCTGCCGTATGGTAAGTGACGACCTTTGTTTCAAGAGTGCCAGCAATGTACTCGACGTGGTCTTTGGTAATATCCATTGTCATTGAAAATGATAGCTTTTGATGTGCTTCTTTTTTTGGCCAAAGGATATATGCCCATAAAATTGTACGCGACGCGAGGGCAGCGAAAAGAACGCGCGTTGTTCAGAACTGAGGCCCAGAAATGCCCAAACAGTATGACATCGAAGGTGATTAGAAATGGGGATGTTATGTATGAATATTATTTTATGGTTCTGATTAAATTCTTAGAAGAAAAGATGAAGAACAATTATCTCTGGAAATGTGTGAACTGAGTGTAAAGTTTTAGCTTATTCTTGGCCCTGTAGCAGAGGCAGTGCAGTGTCTTCAAAGCACACCGATTAATTCATTAAATTGGTTGGACTAAAGACTTCACTGTGGGCTTAATTGGATTTTTTATTTTTGGAATTTTAGTATAGGTAGAAGATTAATAAACTCAGAACTAGGGAATCTAGACCAATGCCCTTAATCCTATTTTTTTTTTTGATTCGTTCTTTAACAATCAGTTAAATACCTGCTCACCAACATTGCAAGGGCGAGTGCAATTGACCATGTATGACAAATTTATAAGTGGGACATAAAACTTAAATTTCTTAGAAGCAAAAGTTAACATATCTGCCTCATAGATCTCTTTTGGGAACGATAAGTTGAGCCTTTGGTAAAATCGTTGTAAGAATGTGAATTTATTCCTACTTCCACATAACCACATATAAAATGATAGAACAATAGCTTTCAGCAAAATTTCCATACGGTAAAGCCCTTTTGTTTTACTTTTAATTAGACAGCACAAGATCCTGCAAAGTTTAACCGATGTGTAAGTGAGGGTCTTAGAAAAGGTTGGAATGCGCATATGCTCTCAGAAATAAATCGGCGAAGTCAGTTTACCTATTGGGTGGAAGGATACTTCAAAAGTTTAATAATGCCGATATTAGGTCATATTTCACCATAGTTGCCATCAGAATTTGTCTTCGTTGGAATCAGAAGTCACGGAAAGGTATATAACGATACTTGTATCGGAACCAGAAAAAAGTGATGTGACTGAAATTATGAGCAGATGAATTTAGTACAGTCCGGCGCTGGCTAATGCTTTTCTAGTAAGAGTTTTCTGTAGTTTCACGTGTTGAAACGTCCCTTAATCAACTTTATCATTCAAACTTTGAATAATATTCATATTCACTTCTTCTTTACATAGATGAATTCGAACCTGAAATACATGTATATGTAATACAAGGGAGCCAAATTATCAAAGTTGAAGAGAATAGGGTTTGCAGAAAAGTGGACTTTTTGAATCAAATTTATGTATGCTACTTAGAATCTCTTGTCTGCCATTATCCCCCGCATTAGGAAAACTTCAAACCCTAAGATATTAAGCCATTGGGAAACTTTGTTTTGTGATTCCATGGCACTTAAAAGTTTACGCATGCAGTTTTTTATCCTGGCCTTGGATGAAGATTGATTATTGTCCCAATCCAAGTCTACATACAGTAGTTGTGTCCTTTTGACTTGGAAATGAACATAATTCTCGTGATTATCTCATTGTGAATCGTTTATTCCCAAGCTGTATGATACCAGAGCCCAAAGTTCATCTTTTCTACCTTGGATCACACACCTTTCCTGAACGGAAATGCGCAAACTGACACCCTAGAAAGGTTACCTGGAATGTTATTAAACGGAAGGTGGTGTGTTTCCTTTCAGAATCTTACTCATTTAGAAAAAAAAATTGTTTCTTTTACTTAAATACTATGGGCGGGTTGAGATATGTTCCGTTTCCCTTTGTTCCCAACCTTTTCATTATAGTAAGTGAGAAAAAAGTCAACTCGGGAATCCTTAATCTCACATCATGTACTCATATTCCTCATTTCAAGAATGTTTCATTTAATGAGGGCCACTGAAACATTTTTTTCGAAATGATAAGCATTTGACTGCAGGGGCCGGTACTCGGGTCTTATCTTTTTCTTGGCGCTGCAATTTCCTTCTTGTGATCACTGCTTTTCAAGACTATTCTTCCCCAAAAGCTCTTGCTAATGTATTGATTCTCAATAAAGGAAAATCGAATAATAGTAGTAATATTTTCATTGTTTACTTGTAAAGATCTTGCACGAACAAACGCCAATCATTAAGGCATATATGCTACTATAAGACCAGTAACCGCGACAACCGGCGCAAATTCAGGTTCAAAAATGGTGATGATTTTACCTGCAAGGTTAATGGCTCGACAAATATTTCTGATTACCTCTTTGAAATCAAACCAAAAGCCTCTCCGGTGCAATAATAAATCGGGGGCAGCATCATTAGTTTTCAAGGCAAAGCCATGGGTCTCGAGGATTGGGTTTATGCTCACATTGAAATTTGTGGGGAGTTTCAATAACATAGTGGCGACCTGCTCCAACTCGCTATGAAACAAGCTGTTTATTGTTTCTGTGTGCTGTTCAAAAAGTTTTATGCCACTGGAAGATTCTCCGAGGGTTGGAACATCACCTCCTGATGGCTGGACGGCAGACACCATTAAGGCAAGAGAGCCAAAAATAAGGGTAAAGTAGTAGGCGAGATTCATTTGAGGCTTTGAATTTGATATCCGTTTTTCTGATTTTCGTTTTGATTTTTAATTTGATTCTGTAAAAGAAGAATTTGTTATGCTTGTGTATTTTTTATTCCTATGATATATTGGTGGCAATCTTTGTCATCTTAATAGAAGAGCAGAATCGAGAGGGCTCCCCCACCTATTCTCTCCGCATCTTTGTGGATGACTAGTCTGGTCAATTATTTTCCTATCATGAGTGCTTTCCTTTTTCTATAGTAAACAGAATACATGTGACCTTATAAAGGGAAACAATGAAAGCGTGCCACTTTATATACAGTGTCACAAATAGTTATGTGGCTCCTTGTGAAAATCTTTCAACCCCGCAACGAAGAAAACTTCACGATTAATCTAACAAAACGTGATCAAAAAGACCTTTGTTCCGGTGTATGTGGTATACTAACCATATAACGACGTGTATAACATGATGAAGATACGCACGTTAAATTGACGGGTTCGTAAGGATGACCACCGGTAGAACACTTATGTTAATAATATATCTGTGAAACTTTTGAAAAATAAAGTTATAGTGACCTTTTACAACGTTTTTTTGGTTATAATCCATGAGGTGAAGGGCGGTTGGATGTTTCGTCTACTTAGAGGTTGTTACGACCACATTACGTAATTTGGACAGCCTAGAATTATCCGGTAATTGATTTAGGAATGATTAATTTCTTAGACAAATTCTTGTTCATTTGGGTCTGCAAAATTGTGTTCGTGTCGTATGGCAGATTTGAAAAAAAAGGCCCTATCTCGGGCCTTAATCTGCCATCTGAGGGTACAATTAAATAAAATGACGGTAAATCAGGGTTCTGAACCAAATTTCCGCCCTAAGATCAAAAGAGAAAGTTTTGAAACAGTGCAGTCATGTACTTTCCAAAATTTTACCAATCCCACTTTTATGTGAATAGCTTTTGAAAAGATTTCGAAAAGGTGGTGCTCGGAAAAGTGCTCTTCTCAGAGAAGATATTTCAAATGCCATTGATGTAGATATAACTATTACACTTTTTTCTTAATTTCGCTCATAAATTATTTGAAAGTACTTCTTTTGCTGCATAGAACATACATTTTGCTCAAAATGTAATAGACAATACAGTAAATAAGCTAGGTTTGTATCCTGATATAACATTGACGATTTATTTTTGCTTCTATCTTCTTTTACACTTACTCTCCCTGTTTGTTTATTACCGTAAGTAATGACAAACATTTGCCACGTATTCTTCAAACTAGCTGACACCTCTTGCAGTAACTACCAAGTTGTATCATGACCCTGGTCCATTGGGGCGGACCTTTTGGACCATCTGCTCGTATTATTGGCCTAAATGAACAAGGCATCCTCTCCTGTCTCGGTGTGGACCGCACTCTCAGCGTCTTTTGGCCACCCTCACTATCGTAAGTACGCCGTCAGATAGCATCCCCCCTTCTAGGGCAAAGCACGCATTACCTACAATAGTGAACGGATTACCTATTATTCAACTGTACTTACTGGATTTACCTATATGCTATCTACAAATTTCCTGCCTTGGTGCTGAAAAATTGCATGTTTTGCATTATTGCATGTTTGGTGATTGTGCTGAAGTGGGTCTTTCATAATCCGCAAGTGCTTGTCTGAATAGCCATTAAAATTTCTAAACTAGCTTTCGGAAAAACTTACTTTATTCTTTGTTTTGGAAAAAGAGCTTAGTGATTTTTTTCGAACTTACTATTGCAAGTTCAATATTACTGCGCTCATCAGAATTGCCATATAGCCGCAAAAAACTTCGATCACAAACCCTTGAGGAAACCATAAAGTGTGAAGCAAGCACTAGCAGGTCCAATAAATGCTGGGTTACCTAAGGCTAAAAACGCACAAATTATACCGACTGTAGATATTATTCCCAAAAGTATCATATGCAAAGTATACCAAAAGTCTCTTCGGTGCAACGTTGAATCTCGCTTCATCATCTTTGGATCCACTGAAAAACCATAAGGCTTAAGGATTTCGTTTAAATCCAACTCGAAGGACGCTGGGAATTCCAATAAAAGACTCACAATCTTTCGAAGTTCATCAGTGACCACTGAATTTATATTTCCCGTGTTTATTTCATCAAAATTGCCTTGGTCCTTTAACGAAGGAGTTTCAACCAATTTCCTGGGTTCCAACGACGCTGTCTTCCGGATCAGACACTTTGAAATTTGGCCCTGACCAGCAGAAACCAAAATGGAGAAAAATCCGACAAAAATAGATATTAAAGTTTTATTTCTCATTTTGATTCGCCAGCTTAAATTTTCCTAATATGGTCTGTTTGCTTAAATTAGCGAGTTCACATCAGAACAAAGGAATTTGGTGGCTATATATACTAAATTTTCTTGTAAATTTATTCTTGGAGATTCAATGTGCATGTGGGGTTTACGAAACCCTTTGCTTTCTTTTTTTTTTTTTTTTACCAAATATTGGGTGCTTTGAAACTTTCAAAGTCTTCTTGCATTAAAAGAATAGCTGGTCTTGGGGAATAAGAAGTAGATGACCCAAAATTCGGTCTGCAGCCACAAATGCGCAGTCCAGTCGCAACCTGGAAAGGTGTTCTAGATTTTAGATGACTGTTTTTTGTAGAACAATGAAGCACTTCTTTGCAGAGGCATGACTGAAGAATTCTAATCTAGTATAATATACCCGTCATATTTCATCCGGAATATTTGAAGAGTCTTTAAATATTTGGAGGAACAAAGAAAAATAGCACATTTTGACACTTGTTCTGTCACTGAGAATGAAGTAATTTGAGCTCACTATCTTACTTAAAGCCCGACAAGAGCTTTTCAACTACCAGAAAAATGACACAAATATTTCACACTCATAGAGTACGCTTTTTTCAGGGCTCTGAACACACTTTTCCCCGCAAAAAGGTTTTGATACATGGTGCTCATACATGGTGAAAATCATACTCGAATACACCATCAGCAGTTTTAATAATCTATCGTAAGCAAGCCATCACCCTTTTATCTTTCGTGAATTTCTAAAATTAGTAAAGAGAAAAAAAGAATAATCAACCAGGACAAGAAGTTTTACCGTAGTTGTGGCTTACCACTCATTCGCTAGAAAAATACTCCATGGTCCTTGTGGAGAGAAAGTCCCCACTCAAATAAACTTATTCCTTCTGCACGTACTTCTGGAAGAATATATTTCTCAAGAATACTTGCATGGCATCTTTTTCTTCAGAAGCAAACTTCTGATTTTGGGTGCATGCTCATATTTTCTTTGCCTAACTCGGGGTACCCATCCAAACCTGAAAATGTGATGTCAAATCGCAATCTCGTATAAACACTTGTTTTCAGGAGTTTTCTTCATTATTTTCGAGAATACCTTATTTTTAATTTAATGGAGACTTCAATGATAAACCTAAAAATTTGTGATTACATTGAACTATCATATAAACTGCGTTGTGTATTAAAGGAAATATTTTTTCAACTGCCACATCGTGCTACTTTCATTCTTCAGTATGAAAATTCTTGGGTACGAAAAGTCATTCTTCAGCCTTACGATCATTTTCACATTTTTTTCACATTTCCATACTTTAGACCTCAAAATCTTCTTTCTTGGGTAATTTTCTTCCATTGGGGTGTGGCTCAAGAGCGGATTTGCGAAGGGGGTTTCCTAGTGCCCCGGCCACGGCAACAGTGCACATCGCAAAGAGATAAAAGGTGAACGGGGCATTCATTTTTATTAGTGGATATCTAAATTTGAGAGTGGAGTTAGAATATCCAACTTCTTGCCATTTAAATAGATTTGTTCGATAATTTACAGTTGCTGAGGCAAACTGGACGGCCAATAAGGCGGCCAAACATTAAAAGGCTCTTCGCCGCTTCCAAATTTGGCCGACAGCAAAGCCGGGCGATTTGAATTTTCGAAATCCAACAATCTTTGGAAAATTAATTTTTGAAATTCCGTTTCAGCCCGAATTTTTCAACTTTGGGTCTAATGGGTTGGCTTTTGTACTTTTTCGAGGGACGTGCTGTGTCCAAAATAGTATTTGCCCGTTTTTGCCCATGATTCTAAATACACCGGAAGAAGGTAACTGTTGCACGTATTGTCTTTATAAGCAAGTTTTGTTTTGTGGAATAACACTACATAGATTTTTAAAGTAAGTATGTGCCACTTTCAGCGTGTATCTAAATATAAATAACCATCATATAATACCCAGTAAGTATTTGATTGTTTGTAACATCTAATAATTTTCGTCAATGACGCCCTCCTTCCAAGAAGCAATGTACTTCTGTCTCTCTTTTTCTCTGGCCTCAAGAGAACCACCAAGTTCACCATCTACCATCTCATCAGTCACACCAGAAGAGATCAAAGATTTCCACGTGCGCAATCTTTCGAAGCCATTTCTTGCCAATTGGTAATCCAAGAATGCCCTTTGGATTCTTTCCCTACTTGTTGCAACAAATGGCCCATGTTGAATGATCTTTTGGTTTAAAATCTTTCCACCAATCAAAACAAATTCGAGTTCCTCCTTGGCAGTTTCAGGGTACTGGCCAACAATGGAGTCACCATCTGGATTGAAGAAAACATTCTCGAATTGAGACACTTTGGTGTTTTTCTGTAAGATTAAATTGTCTCCTCTCAACACGTATAAGAAGAAGTTGAAATCCTTTGGCACCTCTTGAGTGAAATTGGATCCTGGCTTCATCACGTAGTGATAATACTGCACTGGGGTATAGGCTAATTCTTTGACCAGCTCGACTCCATAACTCTTACCAGAGATAACCCGCACCTTCACCTTTCCATCCTGTTGCTCAACAGTTGGAATTTCCCATGTCTTGAGATCTCTGTATCTTGGTTCAACTTCCTTTAATTCTTCAGGCAAGTCGACCCATAGTTGAATACCAGCGTTCAAGGTACCATCTGGATGAATCACAGGCATTTCACTGTGCACAGTTCCCCTTCCAGCTGTCATGAACTGCAAGTCACCTTCTCTCAAGACACCTTTAGACCCGGTGAAATCTTCGTGAGCAAAAGCTCCCTTAGTCATTAAAGTCACAGTTTCTTGGCCCAAATGAGGATGTTCAGGGAAGCCACCAACACCATCCGAATAAAAATGGTCACAAAGTAGAAAGGGGGTGAAGTTTCTCATTCTCATATTTCCAATGGACCTTCTGACGGTGGCACCAACACCTTCCGCCTGTTCGACTCCTGGAATAATAGTTTTGATTGTTCTTAAAGCAGACATGTCTTTTGCTTGTGATAAATGTATTGTGATGAAAAAAAAAAAATATTCAAGTGCAATGCAAAAATGTGCATTACTTATAGTCCGAGGATAATTGAGTTTGTAAGTGTTGCTTAAAAATCATCAGCAATCAACGGTATTTTACCCTCATTATAAAGCAAATGACTATACCTTTAAAAATATTTGTAAAATATACTAAAATGCGTTTAGTAATTTTTACTAACACTCGCAATCCTTTTATATGCACGTCTAAGCCGGTTGACCATTGGTGGGCCATCACTGCATATGTTTAAGATGTACGGATCTAGGTGACTGCTGACTAAAGATGACAAAATATTGGGTGCAATCCGGGATACCTTCCAGCTCATTTTATATGCGGGTTAGTTATTCCATGCCGAAATAGTGTTTCAATGAAATATTTTAATTTAGAATATAAAATGTGAGGTATTTTCTGAAGTTATCAAAAAATCACAGAAACTTTAACACTCTATGGGAGTCACCCTCAAGTAAAAGGCTTACTATGATTGCAAAAATCCAATAAATTACACAGCACATTAGAAACACGTCTTTACCATACTCTCACACAACAATTAAAACAAACACTCTACTTTTTCTGGGCAAAAGTGTAGACAGTAGGGAAAATTATCTCGATGGTTGTATCCTCATCAACACCCAAAGCTTGCTGCACTTCTGCCACCAATTGATCGGCTGCATCGGGCCTATCAGGATACTGCTTCTTCCAATTATGGTACCCGCTCCAACTCCGAGCCAAGTCCCTGTATGTTTTCAAAGTTAGCTTCTTCTCTATGAAAAGCGTGGTATAATTGTGGTCATGTTCATACGGATGGTAGTAGTGACGAATAACGTTACCAAACAACTCGTCGGGTGGACTTACCTTTGACATGGCGTCTCCATACAAATCATGACCTGGCTGCTCGAAGAAACGGCCAAAATACTTCTCATAATCGGAACCTTCAGTCTCAATCGAGGAATCCCAGGAATATTTCCTGTGTATTTCGGTTGCCTTTATATTATTGACGAAAACAGGGTCCAAGTAAAACCAGTATGCTAGCGTGCCACCGCGCTTTAATACGCGTGCGCACTCAGCAAAGAATTTGGGGTGGTCCATCCAATGACATGCCTCTGCCACAGTGATGACATCCACCGACAGCTCTGCAATAAATTCAGGGGACTTTTCTGCCGGTGATTGGTGGAACTCCAAGTTACCCTTTTCAGGTGAACCCTCAAGACGAGCGTTGCATTCTTCGATCATGGTACTGGATAAATCTGTGCCGATTACGTGACTAAAGTATTTGGTCAACTTGAAAGCCACAAAGCCAGGACCCGTACCAAGATCCATTGCCAATTCCGTAACATTACCTTTTTTCTCTAAGTGATAGTCAACTAAGGTTTTGTAGAATTTATCCGGGTAAGTTGGCCTTGCGGAATTGTAGTGAGAAGAGTCGAAAGCCTGCTCGGAGTATGTCGACATTTCAAAGACGTTTTGATAATCTAATTCAAAGGGCTTAAAAATAAGAAAAGTTTTCAATCTTTCAAAAAAAAATATTAAAAAAGGATGGATTGTTTTCCAATGTGTGGTTCAGACTATTGGATAAATTGTTTAAATAGCATTGCACTGTGACATGTGTGTAACTGAACCCTTGCGCGCCGGTTCCGGCTCCGGTTCCGGCGATAGATAAGACAATTACATTTACTCATTATTTAATTATTATCGTATGGTGTCCCTCTAACTTTTGATATTAGGCTTCGGAAAACTAGCGAGTAGTATGTTCACACTTTTCGTCTAGCTTCTCAGGGGCATTATTAAATTCTCATTTGCTCTAGTTTTGTTGAGATCAAACTTCTTAAATCATGTACAACTCCACCAAGAACCAAATTGCCATAACTCTGGAGTGTTTTATGGAATAAAGAGCCTCAGAACAGGAAATTTCAAATAGGTAAAAGACATGAACCCCATCCCTATCTTTTCAAACGCGATACAATCGGTGATATTTGTATTTGAGTTTGCTCTGATTTTGATGACCCTAAATCGTGGAACAATCTTCTCGACCAAAGAATGGCAAGCCTGTAACATGCCAACTTTTTTTACAGAAAGCCACAAAAGTAAGCATCAAATTAATGTGATGCATCTTATTCTGTTTTTTTATCCGACTCGGGTTGTGTGACCAGTGACTTACCTTCGACGCTATCGACCTTTGCTATTTCTTTGTCCATCTTTTTCTGCTTTCTCCTTTCCAAAAACTCTTTATATTTGGTCAATGTGATCTGCTTTTGCTCTTCTTGGTATTCCTTGACAAACTTGTACTGAGTGTCAGATATCCTGTCCCAAAACGTGAAGAATGGCTGTGAGTAATTTGAACGGAAGCCCCAGTTCTGGTGGTGGATATCGTGGTACAAAGCGTTATTGGGAAACAAGATTTGGAAAGGGTCAAACGGGAATCTGTATCCGCAGTGGTCGTCCACTGTCTTCATGGTGGCAAAAGTGTAGAGAATTAAAGACTCTCTTGGACTGAGAGCCGTGATTATGGCAGCTAGTCCCGTACCGGCTGTGTCGAGCAAAAAGCCTTCCACAGGGTCATTATATAGAGCACCGTAAGAGTATGGCACATATAGACGGTGGTGTCTGGAATGGAAGTGACGGTACAAAGTTTTGTTCGTGTGCATAGTACGGTGAAGCCAATATTGCCATGTATCTATAATGCAGAGAGCGACCGCTAAACGGAGCAATGACCACCCATACATGTACCCATACCATATGAAGGAGTCAGGCGTGAAGTTAGGTAGAACCCTGTGCTTCAAATGCCACATGGCGTGGATCTCATGGCCTGTAGTCGGAAGCTCATCGAAACGGTAGACGCAATACCCAACAATCGTCTGGATAATGTGTTGGATGACCACATCGTATAATACTTCGCCAAGAGTAGCCTTATTGCGTGATTCTTCTTCTTCACTGGGATGAATTCGGTATTTTTCGGCTAGCTCATATACATCGACAATATGAAAGAAGGTGGCATAGGTCCAGTATGCAATGACGGGTGAGAGGACCGCCAAAACCCCATCAGAAATCCCTGGAATCAAGTCCGCTTTCTTGATTGCAAAGCTCAAAGGCTCACGCGGAGACGCAAGCATCGTGGAAAAGTTTTGTGGGGGTGAAAACATGATGAAAATGATAAGATGAGACCAGCTTCCAGTATGAAGCAATCTAGAGACGTTGGGCGTACGTGAATCGATGCGCAGGAAGGTTTGAGAAAGGCCCTGATTATCAGCAGAATTGATGGTGCGTGTAAGGAAAAAACGGAAGTTTTTTAACTGTGACCCTATTCTTTTTTTTTCCACTTTTTTTCTTTGTTTGATTTTGTTTATTTTTTCGAGCTTTGGTCGGATGTTGGTGGCCTTTGTACTAAGGCTGTGAGGCACAGTTTTGCAGGAAAGAACGAAAAAAAAAAATAGTCGGATTGACGCGGCCAAAAAGTCAGGTTTCGTTCAGATTTGTCAGAGATCCTTGCTGATTCTACCTAATCGGATATGGTTAAAATTTTATTCTTAATTTTGTTTTTGAGAAAGTGAATCTAATAACGTCAGCGCTCTTTGGTTAAGTTTATGAAGGTTTGCACTTTTAAGTGCTCGTTAAGTCTTCTTGATTCTGGGCTCTTTTAGGTGTTTTCTTTTTTTTTTATTAGTATTTATTTACTTCTATAGCCGATGTGCCGGAATACCGAAATTTGCCTCAAAACTCTACCGATGACAGATCTCGAATTGTAGTAGTTATATAGAAAGTTTGGTTTCCGTTTACATAAAAGTATCTTTTTGACAAAAAATTTATTAGCATTAAAATAAAAAAATAAAAAAAATAGTGCCTAAAAAAATCAGAAATTAAAAGGTGTAGCTCAGTCAGAGTCACTTTTTAAACGAATATTACTCCTATTCATGTCTTGTCGTATGTTGCTAGTAAATTCCCGCGCATGTCGTGTGCGCAGCAGACTCGTCGATACCGGATGCGAATATCGGTCCACTTCCGGGGTCACGGTTTTCTGCTCGTACCGCTATGCGAGCACGTCCTTTTCCCGGCCGGCACGTTTCTTTTCCGAACAGGAATTTCTTCCTAAACCGCCCAAAGGAAATATTCTGTTCAAACAAGAGACAAGAAAATAATAATGAGTTTAAGATTACTAAATCCAAAATAATGAAATGATATAAATTGTAATTAAATATACATTCACACCTGAATAGGGGAAATCCTGTTCACGTTTAGCTTTGGTGTGGTGTATTGTGGACGAGAACGTGTACACTTAGTCAGCGAGGCTCCCAGGCCTGGTGGGTCTGGAGCCACTTGAAATCAAAAGAAAACAAAGTCACAACGTAAAAAATAGAAACTTTTCTAAAATAAACGAAGTGAAGCAGGTTAAATTTTGAAGCGACAAAAAAAGACTATCTTAATATTTCGTTATATATTTTATAGGCCCTTTTTTCAGTTTTTCTTCGGGGGTTCAAGTTGACTGTGTTTTAATTTATTTAAACTGTTATGCTGCGTATATGTCCATTTTTGAAAATATAAACAAATATTCTTTTAAGCCTAAATCTATTAAAGTATTTTGAATAATTTTTGTCTATTTACCGGCCTCAGAAGTAAAAAGAAAAAAAAAGAAGAAGAAAAGAAGCGGAAATCCAACCTTCTTCGCTTACGTTCAAGCTAAATAGCCCTTTCTATACTAGCAGAGGAGTTTCAAAACGCGGTATCTTGAATTCTTCAAAAAATTCCCGCTGGTATAATTTCTCCCTCGATAGATCCGACCTTTTTTCTGCCACTGAGGAACCTAATGTTCAGATTAATATGAACCCCACGCGCTCACGTGACGTAACATTTGCTAGAACGTTCCGATTCAATCTTGTCTCGAGAAACTCTACAAACTTACGAAGAAAAAATCGAACAACATCATGTCCAAGATAAGAACAACTGGCGATGATATATGGGATAATGGTGTTGAGAAAATAGTATGTGTTTAGTGGCTACTTCATCTCTATCTTGTACCTGACTAACCAACTTTAGAACACCGAACTTTTGACTCTCACCTATGGATCTGTGGTAGCCCAAATGTGCCGGGATTTCAACAAAAATTATGTGGAGGTAAACCAGCAACTAGACAAGATGGGATACAACATTGGTGTTAGGCTTATCGAGGAATTTCTTGCGAAAACCGGTGCACAGAGATGCTCTTCATTCCGTGAAACAGCAGATATGATCAGTAAAGTGGCTTTCAAGATGTTCCTTAACATCACTCCATCCGTCGAAAACTTTTCGCAGGACGGAAAATGCTTCTCAATTATTCTCCATGAAAACCCGTTAGCGGAATTTGTTGAGCTTCCGGTTACACTGGACCCAAAGATTCAGAAAGATTTGTGGTATTCTCAATTATACTGCGGTGTTTTACGGGGCGCCTTGCAGATGATCCAACTCGATACCGACGTCTATTTTGTGCAAGATACTCTCCGAGGAGATGAAAAGACTGAAATAAGATTGAAATTAATCAAAATCTTGAAAGACGAGGTGCCCGCTGGTGAAGATTAAATACACAACGAAATTCATCATCTTCGATCTTAAGAATATCCAGGCATGAAATAGCTAAGCATTTTCTACTGCGTCATCGCCAATTCACTTCTGATTTTGTGGATCCTTTCTCTTACTAGAAGTATTGCCTGGCTACATTGACTTGCATTCACTTCTCGGTCAATGCGACCATTTATGCATTTCGGCTTCGGTCTCCACGTGTGCTTTTTTTAGGGAGAACGTTTTTCGTTCTTTGGATGATCTTTACTTTCACCAATATCACTTAGGCGAAAGCTTCTATAATTTGAAAAACATTAAGTGTATGGAGGGTTAATGAAGCATTCGGGTTTGTTTTATTCAGTAATAATTTCAATGGACTAAATTAGATTACATAGGGTTTGCCCTTTTATCGTATAGATTGGCACGTGGTTGTGATAACCTAAGTGCAACCATTTAAATATATGGCATAAGTCTTTTGGTAAATTCAGTCTTAAGTGGTTTCTCATTACTCGTACATTTTTTTTTAACAGCTGCAAAGGCTTTTTTTTCTCTTCTTTTTGCCTTCAAAGTAAATTGGAACTCCAAAGAGCTGAAATTACTGGGGTACGGCTGAGGATCCTATCACGTGACGCGAGCAACCTTGTAGTCACTTTTGCAATTACATTTTCCCCACATTTTTTATTTTTATTTTTTTCATAGCAATAGATCTCAGCATTAACCATCGGACTGCATCTCAAGGATATCAGTGAGGTGATTGATAGGATTAAATATCATCATTGATTTTTAGCCAGTTCTTTCAATTGGGAGGTACAATGATCATTTCGTCACTGTTGGCCGACATAGTGCTACTGGTCATCTATGATTTGGTTGTATGGTTCTTTGATGCTGTGATCCACACATTCTTTCGGGAAGTACGTTCTCGTGGAACTTTCAACATTCCCAAGAAAGGTGCGGTTATTTTTGTGTGTGCCCCGCATCATAATTTGTTTGTCGACCCAGTGGTCGTTATGACGACTAGTCGGAAGGAGTCAGGACGCCGGATTTCATTGTTGACAGCAGCAAAAACATACAGAACATGGAACGTGGGTACTATAGCACGCCTTTGTAGTGCCCTTCCAGTGGAGCGTGCTCAAGATTTGGTTAAACCGTATGAAGGCACCATTAAGGTGGAAAACTTTGGGCCTGAGAATGATAATTTGGTGGTACTTGGAGAAGGCACCAAATTCACTCAGACGGCCCAAGTAAAGGGACTCATTGGTCTCCACGACTTCTTAGGCAATGCAAAAATCAAATCAATAGAATCGGACACGAAAATCGTGCTTCAAAACCCCTTCCAGGTTAAGTTTGACAACCCTTCCAAAAAGGATAAGCGGATCTTAGACGCGTTACAACATGGATATCCGTATGTCTTGGCCCCACATATTGACAACCAGAAAACTTTTCAAAGTGTCTTTAATCATCTTCTAAAAGGAAGAGCATTGGGTATATTCCCGGAAGGAGGGCTGCACGATCGGCCCACGCTTTTACCTTTGAAGCCCGGTGTGGCTCTAATGGCATTGGGAGCAGTGGCTCAATCGGAAGACCCGTATGCAACTGTGAGTATCGTTCCTGTTGGTCTAAATTATTTTCATGCTGACAGATTTCGTTCCAGTGTAGTAATCGAGTATGGGAAGCCAGTAACTGTTACCAAAAAAGAGAGCGCAGAATATGAAAAAGATTCCAGGAAGATCGTCAATGAATTTCTTGAAACGATCGCTTTGCGGCTCGAAGAAGTGACAGTGACTTGTAAAGATATTGACACTCTTATTACCATACAAGCCGCCCGCCGTTTATACGCCCCCACGGATAGGGAGGCTACGCCATTACCTTTGAAAGTCGAGATGAACAGACGGCTCATAAAGGGGTATGAGAAATATGCAGACCAGCCCGACGTTCAAGATATGAAAAACTCAGTTGCAAAATATAACAAAAAGCTCATGCAATTGGGCTTGCGTGACCACCAGGTAGAATCTTTGGCTGGGCTTAATCGATTTTCTGTGCTTATAACATTCGCCAACAGAGTAACGAGATGCTTGGTTAGTTTGTGTCTTTCCTTGCCAGGACTATTCATGTTCTCTCCTGTTTTCATTGTGGCAAGCAGGATTTCCAAGCAAAAGGCAAAGGCGGCATTAGCGTCCTCCGTAGTCAAAATCAAGGGGGATGATGTGATTGCTTCCTGGAAAATTCTCGTAGCCCTCGGCTTGGCTCCCATGTTATATGTATTCTGGGCTATTATCGCGACACACTATGTCATGAAAAATGGATGGGCAGGTCAAACCTCTTCATGGGTCGTGTTCGTACTCTGTTACCTTTTGAACATCCTAATTACTTATTCTTCGCTCCGAACTGGCGAGATCGGGTATGAATATTTCACTTCGTTATATCCTTTGGCTTATTCGCTTCTCCTGAAACAAAACGACATACTGCAAATTGAGGAATTGAAAAGAGAAAGAAGGCAATTATCACTTCAAGTAACCGAGTTCTGTGAGAGATATGGGCCTCTGATGTTTGACGACTATACTAAGTTCTACCGGAAGTATACACATAGTTACGACGGGAGTGACCATGATTATAGCTCCAAGAACGAACCCAGTAGTGCTGACGAGAAAAGTACCCTTCCTCCAGTTCCACTTTGGAATTTCGCCGATGTTCCTATTTTCTCTCAAATTGCAGATGCCCACGACGATACCGAGTCTGATGATTCGGATAAAGAAGTTTCAATTGCAGTTAATTCTGCTCTGGCGTTAGATGATCAAAGACTTTCTGGAAGTTTTGTCGAGAGTAACAAGGACAAATCACACTTGCGATCTCGTAGAACCAATTAGAATAAAGAAGCAATAATACTCATTGAATTATCAGGATGTGGCTGCACTAATCCTTCTTGAATTGAGACGAAAATGAAGCACGGAATATTAATAGAAAATGACATGTATCTGATTTTTTTTTTTAAAAAAGAAAAATTATATATACCTATAATTGCTGATCATAACAAGGCTACAAAATCGCAATTAATGGAAATGGGCTACAGCTCATAAAGTTGGAAAAGAAATCGTTCAAGTATTGGTACTTGCAAAGCAAAATAAAAAGATTTCAGAAAAGGACACAAAAGATTAAATAAAAGGTATAAAGATTTATTCTAATGTAAAGAAAGCTAATCTAGCAATGTTTTGGCACAATCGGGGTTCAATAACTACATCATTCGTTTGGAACCCAGTTTTCTGAAATCGCAAATTTTTTTATACGTCCCCCAAAGTGAAGCGTGAACCAGCAATTTAGTTGTTCCGTCAACGAATTAAAGGTGTTCACTATCGGCGTCAACATTTCACAACCAGTTGCTCTTTCTCGTTGAATCACTAGCACATGTTGGACGTCTTAACAGTGTGTTTAGGGAAGACCAATTCCCTAAATCATTACTTGTGGTGAGCACATTTATTGTTAATTCAATTATGGAAATATTCCTATTAGCACAACGCTTTTCAATGATTTCCCCGAGAGAACTGTCAGGAAAGAATAGGATAGAACAGATCAGATCAGAATAGGTGAATCCAGTAGACCATGCAGGTCTCATGGTGGACTGGACACAATAAAGTAATTTTTAGAACTACTTCTTGGTGCCAAAACAAATTTGACCCAGCGAAACCCCAAACTGTGTCAATGCTATTGACAAAGCGAAATTTGCTTGAAAAATGCTGGATATAAAAAACAACCAGCTCAAATGAACAAAGACTAGCCCCCATGCAACGAATTAATTCCAAAGGGGAGAAATGATAAACCAAAAGTGTAACGGAAAAACGACCCATCGCAAGCATTTTCGCCGGAATGTGCGTTTCTCTGGAATTCCCACATTACTGAAAAATAAGGGGAAAATATTGGCATGGTTTAGGTTTGGTCAATTGCGAAATTTCTCTTTTTAATGAGCGGGCTAGTTCATGAGCGTGGCGCTTGGCCAGCCTTGGCCAGCCTTGGCATTCGCAGGGACAAAACACTGGCACGAAAACATGCCCAAATTCGCGGCCTCGATAAGCCTAATCGCCCTTTCCTTTCCTTGGATTGTTTTTGTTTTTGTGTTGTGTCGTTAGGATGTGCTCCATAGTTTATTTATAGTATAAACTCTTAAAAACATTACCCGGTTTTTATATTGGTGCACCGTAAGTACTGACCTAATCTCCCGGGATTTAGATTCCAAGATTGCAGTCGTTACGAGGGCTGCGCCCCTGTGAATTCGACGAAGGTCGAGGTGGGGCTGCGCACCGTTTTCATCAACAATTTGGCATGACTGACTTGGCGTGGGCCGCGAATCGAGAAAATAAACAGAGGCTGAGGAAAAGGCACGGTCATAGCGAGCAGGGTAATTTCTGAAACAAGGCAAGCAGTAAAACAGTTTTGAGAATGAAAAGTTCGAGGATACGGTGAAATAAAGGAAATTATTGTTCAAGGCAAAGAGAGCGGCTTTATCCATTCCTTTGTTGAGAAAAATATGGGAACTGTAATCCATAAATGAAATCGTCAGAACAATAGGAATTGGAGTCTCTTGGCCTGGTTTCACGGGCATTCCCGCGTTCAGGAGGACTAACCGTTTTTAATCTGAAACTTCGCGTGCCGCATCCAGTGCAGATGGATGGTCTCAAACCACATGGTTGTCATATAAATGGCAACCTACCCCTGAACTTATCTTGTAGCAATTGGGAATTTACTTATTATTTGAAACTTTCCATTTGAATTTGGAGCTGGACTTCTATTTCGACTTAATACTTCGTTCGCAAAGAAACATTCTCTTCTGCACCCTGATTTGCTATTCTTGCGATTCCAAAAATAAAAATAAAAACGAAAGACTTTCAACGGCATTTTCTCTCCTCATCAATCACACTTTTCCAAATGAAATTTCTTGCATTTATTCTCGTGTTACAGGTTGTTTTATGTACACCCATTCCCGCCAATTTAAACCTCAAGGCCACTGAGCCGCGCTCATTGAGCATGAAACCAGTCGATCATATTGGTTCTAGGTATATTGGGGGCAGCAACTTGAAAACTATAGGTCAGGATGTTAGCTTCAACGCCGCCGAAAGACGATCCGATCCGTTTGAAATGATCTGAGTGAGTTGATTGAACAAAAAAAAGGAAAATTATGGTACATTGGGCAATTTCAAAAGGAGTTATATATAAAAAAAAAATATAATAAAAGATACAAAATTAAAGAATTGCTTTTATTAGCATCTATCCGAAAAACCATTATATGCATTTGCTTCTTGACAATAAGAAAATTAACTCGTTCAATGCTTCTTTAACGCTGAAACAATGGATTAATTGGGTATCCGTGAGAGGACTCGTCGGCTTTGATCTGATATTAATTGCTCTGAAAATAAAGGCTCGATATAACAGAACTCTAATCGAGAGGAATTATGGTTTTTCAGTGACCCCGCAATGGATTTTTCCATGCCTGATTGGAAACGTTTAAGACCTTCCACGGGTCTCGACCCTCCAGCGATGGAAGAGGACTACAGGAATAACCTGTGAAGCGTGAAGGGGTCTTTTGCGTCATAGCACCCGCTGAACATGCATTCTAGTGAGACTTACCCCGATTTCATATCATATAACGTTGAGCAGAATCTCGCTCGAGAAAAAAACTATGGACATTGGCTGACTAACCCAGTATTTAATCATGGCCTTACTCTTTCAGACCCAAAACTAAAAATGCGGATCATTTCCCGATCACGTGCGCACGGGAAAAGGGAACAATACTAGATTACAATGACGTAGGCACACCTCGGAATTCACATGCACTCTTGGGGTAAAGTAGTGACTTACATATTTATTCATTGTTTTATTTTATTTTGTTTTGTGTACCCAGCCGGTATCAAAGGAAACAGTATACCAAGTTAAAGAAAACAAAAAACTGCTTTTGGTATTTCCCCTGATATTTTCCTGGTATTATGCACCTTTATGTTTTCTTTATTTCTTTTTTTGTGTTCTTCCGTCAATCATTGGTTTGCCACCGCGAGCGCATTGTTATCTACCCAAGTTTTGGATTCTCGTACGGGATTTTGCTCTGGGTCGGTCTGCCAAGGGACCGACTGACCCCCGGCTATGCGCCGCATCTGGGCACCACACTTGCCAAATCCTAACAACTTATTCTTCCTCAGACCTCGTCTTAAGAACTATACATAAATCATCTTGCTGTCGTTTAACTTCAGGGTTGTCATCCGCATAATTTCAGCTAGACAATTTTTCTACCCACGACAACTTTACCTATTTCCTCACGGATTAGGTCTCCATACAAAAGACCGCCACACTATTAATTGCCACAATCGGATATCATTTTGAACCGCCAGTAACAGAAAAGAACGATATTTTGTCCGCCCAGCCGTGAATATTCAACTACGATAAAATTATTCCTGGCATTTTTTTTATCTGACTTAAATTGTTTTTCTATCCACTGAGAAAATCCCCATTTTACGAAATACTTCAGCCTATTCGCTTTCATCCACACATTTACGCTTACTAAGAAATTCAACTCATAGACACAGACACACATACACATACACACACACACATACATAGCAAGACCTTTATTCAACCATACAATATCTACCTGATTTCGAAATTACTAAAATGAGAGTTACCTTCAGAGTATCCACAGAAACATCGTTTACGGTGACAATCCCACATAATTCCACCGTTGACGACTTGCGCAACGCTGCAAAAGTCGGATGCCCGACCTCAGTCAAGTTGCCTCCAGATTTCAAGCTAATCTATAACGGGGTTAAGCTTGCACCCTATTATCAATCATTAGATGTGCTTAACGTTCGTCCAGAGAATGACAGCATCACTGTAATTCTTATGAGTGAAGGCTCCGAGACCCCGTTAGCTTCCCCTCAGTTGTCGCCGGCCGACAACACGGTAGTAGCACCAAGAAAGAAGACAAAGAAAAACAAGTGCTCATTCAAGAACTGCTCTTCGACGCCCCTCCGCATGGTTGGCGATTGTGGACAGTGTCACGGGAAGTTTTGTGCCAAGCACCGTTTGTTAGAGGACCATATGTGTTCCGGTTTGCAATTCTGCAAAGATAATGCTCACGAAAGAAACGCAATGAAGCTACAAAATGAAAGCACCATTGCATCACGCGTATAATACCATTTCAAGAATCTCATTTAGCTGATGAGTCGCGCAAGACGCAACTATGCGACCCTGCAATCCTTAGAGTGACAATATTTTTAATCATTTATAGAAATCATTTTGTAAGGAGTTCGTTCAGATCTCTATAACTTTATATTTATCAAAGCCTTTGGTAATAAAATTTTTCTGAATAAATGACCATAATTAAATTGATAGTATTGCCCTATTTATCAACCTTAGCTATGTGTAGCGTTTTCTCTATGCTTGAGTCAAATTTTCAAGTATCTTCTCGTATCTCCCATTGGTAGCATTATTAGCCCTCACTAAGATTTCCTCTGCCTCCTTATAGATCGATTCCTGTTCACTGCTGTCCAAATCATACATGTTTCCCAAAGATATCATGGCCTCGGCCAAAGCTGCCCACGAATCAGGCTCCTCTTCATCTTGTGCATCTTTCAAGAATTGGATTGCCTTAGTGAGCAAATCTTGACCGATTTTTCTAGCTTCTTCTCTCGTAAGTCCACTTAAACTTGTTTGATCTTTACTGTAGTAAGTCAATGTTGTAAACACATTGGAAGGCTCCTCGGCCTCCAATAACAAAGATTGTCCAAGTCTCTTGCTCAATTCTCTGCGCAAAATCAAGTTGGTGTCATGGTTGTTGCTCTCTGAGATACTCTCTGATCGTATTTTTTCATTAAGATTGTTGAGAAATCTCTGTGTGTGCTCTCTCCACCATAAGTTGTACTTATCTGTCTCTGCAATTACAAATAACGGGTGCTTTGGGCTAAGAATAAGTTCATCATCATCTTCTTCTTCTTCGGCATCACTATCCTTGCCTTCTAACGATTCTCTACCAAAGTTGTCAACCATATCGAGTAAATCGTCGAGCGCCTGCAAGAAGTCAGAGTTTTCCAAATTATAATACTTGTAGTCTTTTCTTTCCTCGGACAATTTCTCCGCTCTTTCCCAAACGGAAAGGCACTCGTCAAGAAGAGAAGCAACCTCTCTGTGTTCCATGCTAACTTTACTGTCCACTGTCAAGGGACTGATGGAGGTCAATGGGATTTCGTTAATAAGGACACGTGCTTCAGCGAAAAGTAAAGAAATAGAGTCGGGGAATTTCAGCTTACCGACGTAGATTCTGTCTTTCGCCTCACTGAAAAACTCTTCTACCTTAGTTGGTTCTTCTGTGTAAAAAAAGGCCAATGAAGATAAGGCTAAGCCATAAATGCCATAGAATTCACCAGTGAGTTCAATTTCCTCTTCATCGCTAATCTCATCTACCTTGTCCATTGCCGTACCATTCTCCTGTTGACCATTGGCAGACGCATGCTCAATTTTACCGTGAGCTTTCACATCTCTGACGTGAGTCTTCCTCAATATACGGTCACATTCATGAATAATTCCATTAACCTTGAGCTCACTCCTATCTTGGGCCTTAATAAAATCCCTCCATAAAGCCCGGAGTTGGCCCATCGCATCATTGGCACTCACCTCTTCCTCCAATTCCACAGTAAGCTCATTTGCTTGAGCAGAGTTAGGAGTAGAAGAAGTGGGAATGGTTTCTGCTTCGGAAGACTTTTGTTTCTTTGAAGCAGCAGCCTTTCCAAGACCAAGATGTCTCTTAGCAGCCATATTATATTGGTAATATGTTGTTTCTAAGTCTTACACAAAAATTTATGAACAAAAAATACTCTCATGCATCACGTGCATCGGAGTTGTGAAGTCTTTCCCTTGCTTTTTCATTAGCCACAGGTGCCTGCCCATCTGGCCAGTGATTTCGCGGGAATGCTGTATAATGCAGGACATTTCATGCAGCGTCAATAAAAGCAATTACGACTTTGGTCCAGCTCACCCCTGTACTAATAGGATTTATGGAAATCAGCTGACCGCGCAATACCCCTCTGCTATCCGGATTTTTAAACCGATTACGAAAATTTGACGACCTTAGGCTTCGGGGATCACCATAAGCGATGGCTGGGTATACGGCAAAGACAAGGAGTCTTATGACTTTACTTTGTCAACGAATCGCTGTTTGATATTTTCTGCTTCATTTCAAATATATTGTTTGAGCTCTGAATTTGTATCCTTGATACCTCTGAGGAGGCAGTCGAGAATGATAAGTAGAGTGAGTTCTTAGCGCATATTCCTTGGGTGTTTAAACCTGAACTCGTTTGTTGGACTTTCCGCGTGCACTATCTATACGATGTGTCACGTTGTTTGACGTTTCGTGGAAGAGACCTGCCGCCGGTGTGCAAGGGTCGTGCCATAGCTCTTCTAAGACTTCCGCAAGGCCTCCAAGTCTCTCGTGTCTACTTCCTAAGAAACCTAATATTTATATTGAAAGAAGGAAAGACATTATTATCATGCTCCCATTGTAGGGTATTTTCATAAATAACCCGCTTTTCGAAACCTTGAATTATCCCCCTGTCAAAATAAGAGGCCTTTAAACGCATAATGACCACAAGAACATGTCAATTCCATAAATCTAAGATGCGAATCTTTATGAATAAACTACATGTTTGGGTTTCTTGTTACTGACACTCAAGATACAGCCAGGTAAATAAAAGATGTATATGCGTTTAGTGTGAAACACATGCATCTTTGGTGAATTCGGGGCCCCATAGAAAAAAAAAACATAGATCTGATCTTGCACACAAACCAAGAGCTGCGGAAAACTCATTGCAACGAATCACGTGCAGTGGGATAATCAATGGCCCTTTAGTCATCTAATGTTTCGACCGCCAGTTCAAGGAAATATAACACTAATTATTTTTATCCACCAACTCTTGCATTTATTCAGGTATGAACTTACTTGCGTCTCTTAATTGCTCCAACGAAGTTCACCTTGTGGTGGGCGGAAACTCAAATATTGCAGCATTGAGAGTTAACTCCATCATAGCATCCGGTGCAAATCCAATTCTCGTGCAAAATAGTCCCATCGAAACGTTCCCCATATCCCTTCAGGACCTTATATCAGGAGGTAAAGTTACTTTGCTACAGAATGATTTCAAACCAGAATTTCTTACTACATTGGGCCGTGCTGAAATTGATGGTGTTGTCGACAAAGTTTTTGTCGCCTTAAACCTAGATCAATTTGATACGAAACAGGAGATTTCCACTTTATGTCGCCGTCTACGTATTCCTGTAAACGTGACTGACTCGCCTGAACTCTGCACGTTTACTTTGCTTTCCACTTATAGCAACGGGGGCTTCCAGTTGGGTGTAACAACATCTGGTAAAGGTTGCAAACTTGCCTCCCGAATCAAACGAGAACTCGTGTCAAAACTACCCACAAACATGGGAGAAATATGTGATCGTGTTGGTGAACTTCGCAAAAAGCTTCAAGAACATGACATATCTGAAATAGGTGGTGATGATGAGGATGCTGTCACCACTTCCAGGTTAAATTCTTTGGTGAAGGAATTCAATATGACTGTCGAACAGAAGGCTGCCCAGAGAGCTAGGTTTCTTTCCCAAATTGTGGAGTACTATCCACTTGACAAACTTGCGCATATCACGATGGATACTCTCGCTGCAGAGTACACATCTAGGCCTAACCAAGTACAAGAACAAGAAAATAAGAAAGGTACAATTTCTCTTGTGGGTTCTGGTCCTGGTTCCGTTTCCATGCTTACGCTAGGTGCTCTTCAAGAGATACATACAGCAGATTTGATTTTGGCAGACAAACTCGTACCGCAACAGGTTTTAGACTTGATTCCACAGAAGAGGACCAGATTATTTATTGCTAGGAAATTTCCTGGTAACGCCGAAAGAGCTCAGCAGGAACTTCTCACCATGGGACTTGAAGGATTACAAAGAGGCGAAAAGGTGGTCCGTCTCAAACAAGGTGATCCATATATCTTTGGTCGTGGTGGTGAAGAGTACCTCTTCTTCAGTCAGCAGCATGGTTTTGTGCCACAAGTCTTACCTGGAATCACTTCGGCCCTTGCTGCACCAGTGTACTCAAACATCCCTGCAACTCACAGGGAAGTTGCTGATCAAGTTCTCATTTGTACAGGTACAGGCCGCAGGGGTGCCTTGCCTAATTTGCCTGAGTTTGTTGAGTCAAGAACAACTGTGTTTCTTATGGCTTTGCACCGAATTGTAGATTTGATTCCACATCTCATCACAGAAAAAAAATGGGTTGCAGATTTGCCTGTAGCGATTGTCGAGAGAGCTTCTTGCCCCGACCAAAGAATTATCCGCACGACTTTGGCAAAAGCACCGGCTGCAGTTGAAGCCCTTGGATCCCGGCCACCGGGGCTTTTTGTTGCCGGTTATGCATGCGGGATTTTATCGCCTCTTCTGAATGAAGATTGGGTTGTGGAAGAAGGACATTCCATGACGGAAATAACAGGAGTATTGCAAAAGCTTGCCTCGTCCCTGTAGCATTTGAACTGATTAAGTTTGCGTATGTCCATTTATCATATATTTAATAGAACAATTTGCATGACTTGAAATTTCCTATCTTCAATATCTCAATATCGTAACTCAAAGATTCCTTGAATACACTAAGACTAGGCCTCATAAAACGCGTATCCAATAGTATTAAGCAATTGGGCGAAAATGGGCGCGGTCAATTAATCAAATTAAAGAAATTTAAAATCTGATAAAATAGCTATTTTGCTAAAACAAATAAAAATAATTGAAAAGAATAAAGTTCGCTTTTACAAGAATAATCGTTACTGGAGATAATGATAATAAAAATAAAAAAAACATTAAAAAAATGGTCGACTCAAACATCATCCCAATCTGCACAGACAAAATCCTCTTATCTCGTGCCGCCAGAATAACTCGGGCCAACCATGCGCGAACAATATGCTTGGGGTTAAAACTTATCTTTATTACCTGATAACTTCACAATAATGTTCGGCAATTGCATGAAGTATAGCTCCAGTGCACTCAGAAATATACTGAAATTTTCCCTGATCAGATGCCTATCCAAGCAATCTTCTAAAGCGTTTGTTTTTGACATTGATGGTGTACTTCTCCGTGGAAATAAGGCTATCCCACAAGCACACCAAGCACTTGCGTTGTTAAACCAAGAAAAAGTGCCATTCATTCTTCTCACCAATGGTGGAGGAGTTTCTGAAGAGTCCCGAGTTGAATTTCTTTCCGAAAAACTCGATATCGATATTTCCCCTTTGCAGATTGTTCAAAGTCACACGCCAATGAGAGCATGGGCGCAGAGTGGAAAATACAACCGTGTTTTGGTCGTTGGCGGAGTTAACGATAAAGCACGTCATGCTGCTCTCAATTATGGATATAAGGATGTCATCACACCCATGGATATTGTCCGGCAGAATCCATCGGTGGCACCCCACCACCAATACAGTGCACAGGATTTGGTAAGATATGCACAAGATGTTGATTTGACCAAACCAATGGATGTCATCCTTGTGTTTAATGATCCACGCGATATGGGAACTGATATTCAGATTGTCAGTGACTTACTTAACTCACAAAAAGGTTTTGTTGGTACTCTAAGAGAACCCCCTCATACCGCCAAAACGACACCTGCTATTCCTATAGTCTTTAGCAACAATGACTACTTGTGGGCCAACGACTATACCTTGCCCAGATTTGGACAAGGGGCTTTTCGCATGATGGTTGAGCGTCTTTACGCAGAAACAAATGAGCTTAGTCACTCAGATATACTTGAACTGACTATTTTAGGAAAGCCATTTAAGATCCAGTATGACTATGCACATTGGGTATTGATTGAGTGGAACAAAATCCTCCACGGCCACAAGTCGCACGGATTCATGCCTCCTTTAAACAAGGAGCCCGTTGGACTGCCCTTTAAAAAAATTTACATGGTAGGCGATAATCCTGAGTCGGACATACATGGAGCCAACGCAAATGGCTGGGAATCGATTCTTTTACGGACGGGTGTTTACAAAGATGCGGACTGGAGCCGTACTAAGCACCGCCCTAGTGTGGGTGTATTTGACAATGTGTTAGACTCTATTGTCAAGGTGTTGGAAAAATGAACCCGAGAATATTAGAGCCACAGACACTTATGCAATTGTCATATGTCCAAAATAGATGCACTTATATACTTGAAAGAACACAATAACAAACTCGGATATCCTTGAATTAGATATAAAGTTTACTCTGCATACACGTCACAATTTGCGCAAATTGTAACAAGCTAGATAGAGGTCAATAAATTTGAGTCTTTGGCATGGCTGTGACGTTTACTACTCAGCATATTATTCAGAAAAAAATTCACGTAATTATTAAATTAATGCAAGCGACAAGTAAATAAAAGTCTATAAGAAAGGGGGGTTAAGAATGTTTAGTTTTTCAATTCGGAGTCAGAAGAGTCAGCCTGTTGGGTGACGTATCTGTCAGCACCGAGCTTGGTGGAGTCAACTTCACCGTGGTACTTCTCACAAATCTCTTCCAAGGTCATTCTCTTGGTCTCAGGGATCAACAAGGTTGAGAAGATACCAAGCAACATGAAAAGGGCAAAGATCTCCATGACATGAGGCAAGAAACAAGAGTTCTTGGCACCACAACCGTGGTTGATCAAAGTACCAATACATGTTTGGGCAACAATAGCACCAATCTTACCAGAAGCAGCAGACAAACCGTGGGCGGTAGATCTGTATCTGGTTGGGAAGATTTCACCTGGGATGATGAAAGTGGTGGTGTTTGGACCGAAGTTTTGGAAGAATTGAGCAAGAACGTAAAGAGCCAACTTTCCGTGGTCAGAAATCTTGTGGTAAGCGAAACCAAGAATACAGAAAATGATGGTAAGAATGATGAAACCACCGAGCTGAACTGGCTTTCTTCCCACAATGTCGATGGTTGCAGCAGAGACCCAGTAACCTGGCAAAGAACCTGCACAAATCAAAATCAAGTTACCGACGGCGGTGTTGTGCAAAGATCTGTAGACATTCTTAGAGGAGGCGTAACCGATAGTCTTCAAAATAACAGCAGTGTTCAAACCCAAACCGTAGTAAGCGACATCCAAAGTGAACCAAGAGAAAGCAGTACCTAACAAAATCTTACCGTATCTCCATTGACCGAAATGGTGAAGGAAGTCCTTCAAGGAAGCCTTAGGTGGAGCAATTTCCTCAGCGGCAATGTCCAAGGCAGCTTCAGCATCAGCAACCTTCTCCAAACCTTCATGTTGCTCAACGTCCAAGGAGTAACGAGGGGACTCGGCAATAGTCAATCTGTAGTACAAAGCAATACAGCCTGGCACACATCCCATACCGACCAAGATTCTCCACATTTGGTCACAAGCCTTGATACAGGCACCCACACACTCCTTGTTGCTGTTGGCAAATTCCAAGTCAGATCTGTAGGCAGAAACGACAATAAGTGCAACAAGACCGGCAAACAATTGGCCCAAACCTTGGTTAGAAAACACAGCAGCCATGATAGCACCTCTCCACTTGGTGGTGGAAAACTCAGACGAAATAATAGAAGACAATGGGTAGTCACCACCAATACCAATACCCATGACAACTCTAAGGGAGGCAAAAATAGCAACGAAATTGATAGCTGGAGAGTGACCAATAGTACATTGAAGGATAGTAGCAGCAATCATGATGATCAATTCCAAACCATAAATCTTTTTACGACCAACGATGTCAGCCATGAAACCAAAACCTAACTGACCAATGACAGTTCCAACAGAGGTAGAAACCTTCATCAAGGTGTTTGTGGAGTCGGGGATAGTTCCCTTCCAGAAAACATGGGCCAACATAGAAGTACCCAAATTGATAGCAAAAATATCGTAGGAATCAGTCATGAAACCGACACCGGCGATCAAGATCATCTTGGCTTGGGTCCATCCGAAGCCAGCATTGTCAATTTCCTCCAATGCCAATCTTCTTCTCTCCAAAGGATCCTCAATGTGAGCAAATTTTCCAATGTAGTCCTTGAAAGCAGTCTGGCCACCAGAACCACTAACTTCTTTTGCGTGGTGAATCTCTGACATTGTTATTATAATATTATTGTTGAGAACGTATGAGAAGCTTGAATGCTAGAAAAAATTCTACCAAAAAAATGAACCATACGGAAGGGGAAATTTCGGCAGTTATATACTCGTTATGGGTATAATTAATTAATTGTTAATTATCATGCACGTTATCCCCAATGCATGGGGATACGATGAGCGCCTGAGAAAAAAAGAAACAACATCGGGAAATCCCAGTAATTCCCACGAAACTGACCCTCGCTTTCCGCGCCAAATGGGTGCCCACGGGTACCTCATGCGTGCGAATCCCACACCATCCAATATTCCCTAATAATTGCCTACCCAGGCACTCGCAGTACCCAATTTACTAAAAATGGATACTCCAAAAGATGCTCACACCAGCGTTATGAAGGGCTCATCGGATTCTGTCAATGTCAAAGTCAACTGTACATCTAGCCCAGAAAATTTCTTTCCCAGGGTTCTTTTTTTCTGGGCTTGCCGATGATCAAAAAAATAATCTTGGTCTTCTCATTGTTTACGGGGAATGGTAATGGTAGTGTGACGAATTACCAAAAATTAGTCTCATGCGTCGACCACGTGGGTGCAAAATTCTCAGGTGCGTCTCGCGTGCAGTCTCGCGCGACTCAACAATAGAAACACCTGCGATTAACCCACGTGTGCCCTCGCCGCAGAATTCCACGTGCCACCAGAGATGATCATAACCAGCCAAATGAAATTTTGCGTTTTTCCTTGTGCATTTTGCCTCATGCGTTTTGCCGTAGGCAGCTTGCCAAGAAAGTGGTCTAATAAATCAGCCGTATCATGTAACCGAAAACGTTCTGATCCTATATGCCAATTAGCCCGGGAAAACTTTCTATGCTTTTTTTTTTTTACATGACATTTACTGCTGCACTTTAACTTTAAAATCATTCTTATGGCATTCGTTTTTGCCAGCAAAACTGATTCTAAAGGGGAAGTCTGTAAATAAGCTATAACCCTTCGAGCAAACACCCCTAATTTGCAATGAGCCTTTCCCTCTCAGAAAGAAGAAATTTCTCTCTTAGCAGCGCGAGTTCTCTTTCTTGTGCTTTAATTTTCAAATCTTTCTCGCTATTCTCTTGAAAGAGGTACTCAATCTTGCCCTTGTACTGGCCAATCATATTTTGATAATTGAAATTTTCATCGTTGTATCGCTTCAATTGCAGATTTTTGCTCTCTTTCTCATACTCAAGAGTGGAGATCTTTTTGCGGAGAACTTGTTCTCTCAGATCACCATCTGAAATTTGATGCTTCAATAGGTCAATTTCATCATTGAGTCGCGTCACGTTGCTCTCCAAATATCTAAGTTGTTCATTTGAGTAAAGCTTAGATTCCAAGTCACCAACCTTGCGTCTCAATTCGGAGTTGACTGTCTTCAAACTTTCATTTTCTTGAACGGTGACTAAATTTTCAGTCCGGGCTTCTTTATATCTCCCATCGCTATTGTCCCATCTACCTCTGAGGTCTTCCAATTCAAGTTTGTTTCGCTTCTTTTCTTCTTCCAAATTCTCAACATGGTCCTGAAGTATCTTAAGGCTTTGGTTTGCATTATTGAGCTTATCTGAAAGACTAGAAACTTCACGTTGTAGGTCTTCCTTTTCTTGCTCTAAATTATGATTGAAAGCATTAAGTGCCTCTAATTGGCGGCCATTTTCTTCGACAATACCTCGAAGCGACTCGATTTGCTTGTTACTTTGGTCAATCTTCCTTTCATGAACTTGCTTCTCGTTTTGAAGCTGCAAAACTCTATTTTTTAGAGATTCATTCAGTTGAACCAATTGTTCATTCTCTTCATTGACCTCTTTATTCTCGGTAAGAACTTCCTCTTTGACTCTCAAAAGCTCGTCGTTATCGATGTTAAGGCGCTTGTTCTCTTTGATGATTTCTGTTTCCTTCTCAAGTTTAAATTTGATGTCATCTCGTAAAGACTTGATCTCCTCCTTATGCTGTTCAATGGTATTCTTCCGGTCACCATAGATATCATTCAAATAATTGATTTTCTCCTGGAAAGTTTTAACTTGGCCTTGAAATCTCTCTCCCTTATTGATTGCATCTTTAAGTTTCTTCTCCACCTCATTATTGTCCTGTCTCAACTTCTTGATGATTTTTTCGCTTGCTCTCATCTCCTCTTTGATAAGTTTCAATTCAGTAGATTTTTCTTCGAGTTCCTGACGTGCCAAATCTTCATGCCTCTTGCTGATCGTCACGGCAGATTCAGCAAGTTCGAGCTTTTCAAAGTACTCCTCACTCCTATCCTTATACTTATCAAGCAACTGTTGAATCTCTTTGTTTTTCTCAGTAATGGTGTTGTTCGAAATCTTCATTTTAGCCAACTGCTCTTCATAGTCACGAACCGAGAACTTTATATTGCTTCTCTTGATTTCATATAGTTCATCCTCGCTCTCTCTGAGCAAAGACTTTAATCGCAATATTTCACTTTTTGATTTGCTCAACTCGTCCCTTGTGGATTTCAAAGTACCATTGATATCATTATAGACTCTCGCAAAATCCGTTGAGTTTTGAGGTATAATGGATCCCAAGCTGTTGCTTCTAGACATAGCATGTTTGCCAACATCGGACGAAAAGTCCAGAGAATCACTTATCATCGACACAATCTTCTGCTCTAGCACCTCTACTCGGGTTTGGGATTCCTTGAATTTGGCTTCGTAGTCGGTGAAGGTGTTGATACCCCTTGTTGCTTGAAATCTGTTAAGCTTTTTTTGGAGTTCAATAGCATAGTTTTCTGCACGTAAAGCATTGCCTTCTTCTTGCTTCAATTGAATTTTCAATTCTTTAACTTCCTCTGCCAACCTGGAGTCATTGATTTGGTTCAAGCGCATATCATCCCCACTAGCAAGAGACCTGCGAGCCTCACTTCTCTTCAGAGGACTTTCAAAGCTATCACTCACCTTTTGCCTAAGCATACGAACCTCTTCTGAAAGCTTCTGATTCTCGAACCTCTCATTGCGGATTACGGCACTTTGCTCGTTTAATTTAGCTTTGATGTTGATGTACTCGTTGGTGATGTTTGAGTCCATCTTTGGGCTTCTTTGCGGTATATTTTCTTTGTCTTGAACCTTTGACTCTAGCGCTTCTACCTGCTCCCGAAGAGAATTTATCTGGTCAGAATACTCCGCGTTAGTTCTCGTGAGGTAAAAAACCTCGTTCTTCATCTTTTCATAACCTGCGAGTGATGACTCGTGACGTTCGATCTGTTGAGTAAGGGATTCCTTCGTCGAATTGAGTTCAGAGAGTAGTTCGGTATTTTTTTGCTTTTCATCACTCAAAGTTTCCTCCAACCCCTCATGAACTTTTAACTTTTGCGTGAGATCCACTAACTTCTGTTCCAAACTATCTTTGGATTGAATTTCAACCTTTAAATTCTCACGTACGCCACAAATATCTGTCTCCAAATTGGCTACTCTGTTAGAGGCGGTTTTCAATTCTTCTTTGAGGCCATCAATATCCTTTTGCTTATGGTTCAGGAGCCTTTGGCTGTCCTCCTTAAACTGCTTTTCTTGAGTCACAAGGGAATCTTCAAGGCGAGATTTTTCCGTCATAAGTCGATCAATTTCAATCTGAAGCTGAAGTATTTCATCCTCCAAAGTTTTGACTCTTATGGAAAGGTTCAGTTTTTGTTCCACGATAGTTCTTGATAATTCTTCCTTTTCAGCTGAAGAGCTTTGAAGAAGTGTTTCGAGCTCAGTAATTCTGGATTCGTGGTTGCTGATGACAGAACGAGCTCTTTGGATGTCTTTATCTTTATCTTCGAAATCTTTCTTCTTGACCTCTAAGCTCTTCGTAACCTCGCTGTGGTTTTTACACTTTTGCTCAAGTGCCTTGATGACAGACATTGCCTTCTGGTAATCGGAATCAACAGACGCGTGTTCCTTTATCTCTTTCTCAAGGTTTTTCACAACCTCAATTTGCAGATCTCTCTCTTCCTCGAGCGATTTGAGCTGTTTCTCCATCTGATGTATTAACTTTTGAGATTCCACAAGCTTTGTCGAAAGCTCTACTTTGTCCTTTGCTAAAGTGGCACTTACTGCTTGAACTTCAGATAATTGCCTCAAAGTATCCTCCAATTTTAGATTTCTTGAATTCTCTTCCCTCTCAAGAACTTTTAATTTCTCCATTTTTTGGTTCGCAGACTCGGTCGCTTTAATTATCTCGTCTTCAAGCACATTGAGGCGCTCCTTGAGTGACGTATTCTCTGCTTCCAAGGCGCACTTAGCTGTCTCCGTCTCTTTCAATTTTCCATTGATTTTCTTCAAGCTTTCATTCATCGCCCTGGTGTCCAAAACCTTGACTGAGTCTTCTAGCAATGGCTTCAATCTGACAAAAAGCTTTAGCCATGGGCTCTCTGAATTATTGACAAGCTCATCGATTTTTTGAAAATTCCTTGCCACAACTTGAGACGCTTGGATGACAGCTATTTGTCTTTTGATCTTGATACGAGCAAGTTGTCCACGTGTAATACTTTGAAAGCTTGCGAGGTGACGCTTAATACTTGCGTCGCGAAGCTCCTCGAGCTGACCCAAAATTCCGTTCTTGAAAAACAATTTTGTGATACCGATTTTAAATGACTCAGCTTTCAATTCAATGTGCTTAAGTATAAGCTCGCAATTTGTTTTAAAGTTTTTGGTGAAGACATCATCGCTGTTAAGAATGGAATACCTGCTAAAGAATTCTTCGAACGTCATCTTATTAGGATAACCAGCTCTGGCGATTCTGATTCCCTCCAAAACACCATTGCACCTAAGTTGATGAAGTACCAATTCCTTATCAAACTTATTCGATTTCTTACTCAAGTTCGGCAAGATGCATCTGACAAAGTGGGGTTCTGTGCTTCCAAGCTGATGCATAAGATTTGAGAGCTGTTCCTTGTGCTTTTGCGTGACAGTTTTCAATTTAGCAGACTTCCCGTTCTTTTTCACAGGACTTTCCATCTCTATTGTGGACGAAAATAAATTTCTTATAAAGGGGTCGCTAGACTCCGGCATAAGATTCAAGACATTTTCACTAACTGGGTCTTTGTTTTTCTGGAGCCAGTCCTCGATATTGTACTCCACTAAGCCAGCATAATGGTCTATAATAAAACCTGACCTGACCTTGTTTGGTCTGAATTGTTTGGTTTCACCATTACCCCAGGTTTGAAGCAATTTATCCATAAACGTCTCTTCTGAAGCCTTCGGCAAAATACATTGCTCATTGAGAATTTCAAGGATTCCCATAGGTTGTTTAGTCTCGATTAAATCAATCGTTGGCTGGAGGTCCTGACCAAAGTCAATGTATTCCCATTGGATGTCTTCGCGAAGATACTCACTTTGCTCAAGAATAAACGAGTGGTGGTTGAAAAACTGCTGTAACTTTTCGTTGGTGTAATTGATACAAAGTTGCTCAAATGAGTTTATCTCGAAAATCTCAAACCCAGCGATGTCTAGAACTCCGATGAAATGATCCATTGAAACATCATCTGCCATTAAGGAGGCATCTATACGTGTGATGATGAATTGGAACAATTTCTCGTACAAGTGTTTAGCAAACGCATCAATGGTACTCTTAACCTCCGATGCCTTCTGCAGTCTGTGCATGAATTCCCTTCCTGCTTTGACTTTTGGCTTCAAGAGGTTTTTAGAAAGATCCTCTTCACTCACCCCAAGCAAGCGGGCAATGACATCAATGTTAGTACCTTTGGCAAAGCTTGCTTGTTCAGACTTCCAGGACATGAAGTCTACGTTTCCCAAGTGCAAAATAATGGCTAAACCAGCAAAGATATTCTCCACTTCTGACTCAGAAAATCCCATAACGCGAAATGATTCCTTCAAGTGGCGAAACTCTTTTGTGTCGTCAACTTGTGGGATAGTACCGGCAGATGAGCTTAGATATCTGTACTTGGAGTAATCATTCAGAAGTGAATATTTCGATCTCAAATTGTCTTCTGTCTCACCTTGAAGCAACTGATAAAACACATGATAATTTCTCTCGGCTTTCAGTTGGTGAGATACTCGAGATTTTTCGAGCAAATAATAGTCGATAGTAGCTCCACTGATGAGGCCCTTTGGATCAAAGTAAATCTTGATAAACTTACCGAACCGCGACGAGTTGTTGTTTTTTATGGTTTTTGCATTTCCAAAACTTTCCAAAATCGGATTTGCACGTAAAATCTTCTCGTGGATATCGTCTTTTTCTTCAAAAGAAGACGTACTTTCAGACAGCGTAGAAATCAGGGAAAGATACTGGATAATCTTTTTCGTATTTTCGGTCTTTCCAGCACCACTCTCTCCCGTCACCAAAATAGACTGATCCTTACCGTTTGCAACTAGATTTCTATGGGAGTTCTCTGCAATGGAGAAAATGTGCGGAGGCAATTTTTCATCACTATTGGGCACCAGTCCATGAAAGTTTTTGAGCACCAGATTCTCATAGATAGGTAGTCTCTTGTATGGGTTAATGGCGACCAAGAAAAGACCCAGATATGTGTAGATCAAGTCATCGTTATACCGGAGAAACAAGTTGTAGATCACCGATGGTTCGTTTAAATGTGTAAGCTCAGCCATATCCTCGCATTTATTGAATTTTGCCGGATTACAGCTTTCCACTAGCTTTTGCTCCATCTCTCTAATTTCCTCTTGTACGCCATTCTTGATTGACACGCGGATAACTCCGTTTGCTAAGTAGTCTGTGATCGAGCCCCTGACAAAGAGCTCGCCTTTGTCGGGGACCCAAACACAATTTTTGGAAGTCAAGTCGTCGTCTTCCATGAATGATATTTTTGGCTATGAAAAATGGCTTGGCTAAAAATTCCTGGTGGTAAACGATGTTATTAACGGGTGTATTTTCTGTATGGAAACTTTCGTCTTTGTTTCTCAACCACCATATGGAACGCTGGTATATCACGTGATCATATCGTTTCAAACCGGCTGTATGTTTTCGTGCGGGTTTTGCGTCGGGTATGTTTTGATTTCTGAAAGTCCATATGCAGACACGTGGCTGTGCGATACCTAGACGTGTTCTGGGTCGGTAACTTCTCGGTGCTTAAAGTAGCATAGTTTCCATGGAACGGGCCTGAAACATGACAGTTCTTCTTAAACAGAATTAGGTGCCTGAACACGTTGGGACTGGAATGAGTCACCAGCCAATATCCAGTCAGTATCCAACTAGTCTCCAACTAGTCTACGCGACTGCTTAGGTCGCACGTATCTTCTACACGAATATTCACTGATTGAACATGTATCATCACTAAAATTTTACGCGTAACTAGTTCGGCTTTTCTATTTATAGTCTTTCAGGGAATTTTTGAATCTCTAAAGCAAAAGAGCTTACCCTGGAAGCCTCAAACCAAAGACAAACGATGTGGGGTATCAGGAGTTAACCTTTCATGACGACATTCTATTCGGCCATAAACAAAATTATGAATCCATTAAAATAGCATTTTTTTTTCAAGAGATGATTTATGTCATGCTCTCACCTTTGATGCGATAGGCAGATTCCAGCTGGGATCGTTATCTGGTATGGGAGAGTATGCGGTGAAAGAGGTCGAATTGGACTGGATTGAATGCGATGGGTATACAGATGAGTCACGATGAGAGAATATCAGTGACTGAGAAGCCAGTGGAGGAGTTAATGGTAAAATGTCTGGTATTGATGGGGAACTCCTTTCTCTTTTTCCACCCGAAAAGCTGAGCTGCAAGAGTATGTCCACGGCACCACTTAATTCTGGGGAAAGGGGATCCATTGTGTTTTCGGACATCACTGATTGCCCTTGCTCGTGTATAGTCTGCATGGTGATGTTATATCTATTGGAAAAGTTGTGAATGACCGGGATCACTCCGAGATCTTCGAATTTTCGCTGGATGACCTCAGAGAGTTCAGTTGTATGCATGATCATTACCACGGCTATTCTTCTGATCATATTCAATGCGTGTCTGTCAAATCCCAGTAGAAACGGGCCGTAGACACTAGGAACTTCGTTCTCATCTTCTGGGTCTGCCAGCAGACGATCCAGGTTGCAGTACTCTTGGGGAACATTATTCATGAGATCACTCAAATGTGAGGCAGCAGTAGAAACCCCCAACATAGAGCATGCTAATAGATTGGCTGTGACAGCGACTAAAGATGTAGGCATCGTTAAGAAAAATCGATCGTATAGGGAGAGCTCACAAAAGAACCGACCCACTGCTGTCACTGCCGAAACCTTCAGTACCATAGAATCGGTACTGGTATTTGTTGGCCGATTATATTTGCAAGGAGTGACATTTGAGGAGACTCCAGCCTCGGAAATGGCTAACTGGAGACACTCCTCAAGCAGAGGATGGCTCAACAGCCACTCTAGAGTTGAGAGAATATGCATTTCCATTTGAACAAACATTTCTTCGTCATAAGCTTGACGGCACATTATAGCCAACTCTCTTAAAGTGGGCACTCTCAGCTTCTTGTCTTCGTATTTTCCTGCAATCCATAAAGCAGTACAGCCAACAAGCTGGTAGTGACGTTTGAATACAATTCTCTTGGCACAATAGCGATCAATAATATTAACGCAAAGAAACAAAGTTGAGGGCTGTAAACGAAACAGGGAGTGAAGTTCGATCAAGAAATCCAAGAGATAAGGACGCATATACCACTGGACTTCTGGTTGTATGTCAATCATTTGAGGATTAACTCCCAGTTGCGACTCCAAAACAGACAACCATTGTTTGATGTCCTTGGTGTATTCGGAGGTAAGCTTCTTATTTGCCTGAGATTCTAGTACTTCAAGTACATAAGGATAGTTCCTGGGTTTAGGTTGTGGAGGACCAAATTGCCTAATTGACATTCTTTTGCGTTATTGTTGTTTTGATATTGATGGGAAAGGTGCCAACAATGTATAAGTCAGAAATATATATAAGGCAAGCAAACAATATTCCAAAGCAAAAACCCAAAACAAGAAAATTGATGATGATAACTTTAGGGGTCAGTCGTATTCGTATGCGGAGAATGGGATGTCAGAATTGCAGCCAAAAAAAGAAATCCAGAAATGCCAAAAAAGGAAAGAGAAAAGAAATGTAGTCGTCTCAGTGTTCTCTTATTTGTTCTTGTTGATTTTTCCTATATTGATTGCTCCTCGTTGTAAACAGGCGATGAGAAGACTCCTTCAGAAAATGGGGTCTTTCAGAATGAATAAAAGGAATGTGGTAAAAGAAGGAAACACAAGTTTGGCTGTGGGTGTAAAGTTCAAAAGAATGTATTTACTCTGTTGGAAAGAGTAGCTGAATCGAGTATAGCGTTTGAGGCTATTGTTATAAACAAATTCAAAGATTGTAGAAAATGTGAAGGGTATGAAGAAAATGAAAGCGCCAACCAAGAACCTATTTCAGTCTTTTCTCCAAAACCAGTGCTGGAAGGTTGAGGCTTTTAAGGAAATCTAGTCAGAGGAGCCGCCGCGTCGCGAAAACAGAATTTGGTCGCACAACCAGGAGGACAGGAGGGTCTTTCCTGCATCGTGACGCGCGGTTCACATAACGAGACGTGAAGAGTGCGCGAACTTGTAAGTTTTGACCAGGTGCATCTCCCTCCGTGGCAGCGCGATCTGAGCACGCGAAAGCAAGCTTCTCCATGCCGACTCAGGCGTGCTCAGCCTCCAGGGCACCGCATTTACCTCCACTTGTTTAGCTTAATCTATCAGTGGTCTCTTAAGATTCTTCAATCCGATATATTCCTATGAAAAAAACTTTTGAAAGCAGTAAAGAATCTAATGGTGAACACGTGGTGCAAGATGATCTACTAGAGGACATGATTGGAGAATTAATAATCTTGCTTGAGATCGGTCAATGACATCTTGCACATAACGTGTTGTGTGCTTCATTTCGCTGTATTTGGTAAGGCGTGTGTCTTTTATTTTGGGAATTACGTGGGACGCGCTTTTGCACGATTCACAGTGGGAATCTTGAAAACGAAATGTCTCTAGCCATCCGCAACAACTTCCTGCGCTTACACGTAAACTTTGAACACACATTAAAACTATGATCGTGGTAAACTATGTGTGACAGTAAAAGTGAAACTTCGATACGTTTTTTGGTTTTTGTTTTTGTTTTTGGAGAAATATTTTTTATGACGGAAATAGCGAACCCTGAAATTCCAGACAAGAATCATCTCTCAGCGATTTTTCAACTAGCAAGCCATCCATCCCTCATCGCAAACGCTTAGCAATTCTGACCCAAAAGTATAATGCCATGCATGTCGCGTTGATACATGTGTTCTGTCTGAATTTTTCCGTTATTCACTTATGCGCCTAGCTGTGATATTCCTGTGTAAAAGCTCAAATTTTGATGATCTATAGGTGGGGCAACCAAAGAGTTTAAAATGGGTTGTAAATCTTTTTCCCTACCCACAGTAATGAACCAAAAATTAATTTAAACAAAAGTTTAATAATTAAAGAAAAAACTGAAGTGTGAACTTCTGAAAGAATATATAATCTCTTGTTTGGTGTTTCACTTTGAACTAGGTTACACGTAAGTATTTACCATCTCCATTATGGTGTAAATAAAACATCAGCAGTGTCAAGAATCGGACATGTAATGACAAGATATTTCTTATTAATAATAATATATTTAATTATCATAGAATATAGAGATGAAAATTTATAGCTCTTATTGGGTGTATGATGTAAAAGAAATGTAGCCCTGTCTCCCCAACTTACAAAAAAGAAGGACAAATGCGGACAAATGCAAAAACACATTAGTCTGACGCGTTCGAAATAAGATACGCGTTCAGTGCATTCTAAAGAGATCAAAAGGACTTGCTAACAGATAATGTGGAGGGAAATAGTTGTATGCCCTATAAATGTGTAAGATGGAAGAGCTTTAATATTTCCGGACATCTTCTATACAGCCCGTGAGCATATTCATTTTTTATTACAGCTACTGAGATATTGAGACAATCATCCATGATGACTGGTTTGAATGCGAACAGAAGTTTCGAAAATAATCACGTAGGATAGTTTCTCAAAACCATCTGTCCAATACTAATCGGTATATCATATTATGCGGACCTCTATGATGCTTCCCTGTGCTCGTGATCAGAAAAAAAATTCTTTTTGCTAAGGACTTGTTCGAGTCTCGTGCGTTTCTCTGCGTATTATTTTCCCGACTGAATACAAAAAAAACTCACATTAAATACTAAGATGTACTCGTGTCACTTGTCAATAACAACTCACATTGTCACTCCATATTTATTATAAAATATAATTTCTAATCCATAAGTAAATTAGAAGGCACCCTGCCCGCGTCCTCCATTGGCTTGATCATCCTGGTTTTTTATGGTTTCATCAACAGAAAGCAATAAGGTTGCTGCCTCCGTAGCAGACTGAAGGGCATTGATCTTCACAAGAGAAGGCTCCCAGATGAAGCTCTCCATGTTATTTCCGACAGATTCCTTTTGGAAATCAACACCGTACCAAGTCTCGCCTTTGGCATGAGAACTACGTAAGACATTCAAAAGCTCAATTCCATCCAATCCAGCATTTTCGCAGAGTTGACGAGGAATTACTTCCAATGCTCTTGCAAAAGCTCCAATAATCAATTGTTGCTTTCCTGCAACGGTCTTAGAATATTCTCTCAAGTACCTTGAAATCTCCATTTCAATTGCACCACCGCCTGCCACAATAGAACTGTGCTTTACGGCTCTCTTAACAATCATAATAGCATCATGCAAAGATCTCTCAACTTCAGCAATAACTTGCTCGGCACCACCACGTAAAACTAACGTGCAAGTCTTCGCTTCGGAACATCCACGAAACAAATTATAACGGTCACCACCAATCTGGGCCTCTTCGAACTGCTTACACGTTCCCAAGTCACCGGCATTGATTTTTGTCACTGTTGATTGCACAGAACCACCCACGGCCTTAATTACACGATCCATGTCTTCAGTGGCAACTCTGCCCGCACAGAAAATGTTTCTATCGGCAAAATATTGAGTGGCCAAGTCTCCAATTGGTAGTTTTGAGAGCACAATGTCGGCACCAGCCTTACTAATAGCATCCAATTTGTTGAAGATGATGTTCCATTCTGCGTCAACAATATCCTGGTAATCGTTCACCTTCTCCACACGCACTTCCGCATTATCCTTCTCTGCTTTGAGCTCCAACTCCACGTTCAAACACAAGATTTTAGGGTTAGTGAACTGTTTTGGTTGTTGTTCAAAACCGGCGTAACTAAATGTTTTCTTGAACGCCACACCATCAACGAACAAGGAATCTTCCATAGCACCGCCAGGGACTTTCTTGATACCGATCATCGACTCGTCCAAACCATCATCCAAGGACAAAACTGCATCAACTACCATTTTGGTGAAGAACTCGGAGTTTCTGCTTATCAATTTAGAGGACATGGCTGTGGTGGCACATCTCTCTAAAAGCTCTCTGAAACTGGCGTCATCCTTTCTCTCGGTTTCCACTTGGATTTCCTTGATTTTGGAAACAGCCAAATCACAAGCTCTCCGCAAACCTTTAATTATCAAATGTGGCGAGATTCCATCTTCGATAAATGCTTTACTCTCTTTTAGGAATTCACCTGCCAAAATGGTGACCGATGTCGTACCATCACCTACTTCGGCATCTTGAGAGCGAGAAATATCCACCAACATCTTAGCAGCAGGATGAACAATATCCAAAAGTTTTAATATTGTTGCACCATCATTGGAGATAGTGGTTCTGCCGTTGGAAGATTTGATTAAAATGTCAGACCCAAAAGGACCCAAAGTAGGTTTGAGAGTTTCCTGGATGGCAAGACACGCGTTGATATTATTGAGAATCTGACCCTTGCCCTGCGAAGCATCTGTGCCTTCTTTCAACACGACGATTGTTGGAGTTTGGTTAGCAAATGCCATTTTTGTGTCCTGGATTCGTAGTCCTTAGCCGTGAAAAGTTATTTGATCTCGGCAAAAAAAATTAATACCGGAAGTGCGCGAATCAAGTTTCCTTTAACTTGGAAAATTTAAATTAATAGACACGTCTGAGATCATAAAATTGATATCCGATATGACTTTTCTATAGCTCTGTCATATATTGCATTTTTCTTTCTAATTTATTGTCCTTTTCTCCTATTTAGTAATTAAAAAACTAAAAAAAATTACAGATTTCTGCTTTCAGTCAAACACTTCGTTTCTTAAGTACTCAGTGTGTGCGCATTATTCAGGTCAGAAAAAATACTTGGAAAATCTTCACAAATTGGTCGCAATCACATCTCACATTACCTAGTGCATTACTCCACCATGTTTGGTAGCAATAAGGCCACGCTTCGGGCAAGCATTCAAGTCCAGTTTCTGAGAAATGCATCAAGAAAGGTTGCCATGGTAAACGACGTTCATCTTTCCAACCGAAGAGTTATGAAAAAGATCAAAATGGGTGCGGCGAGACCAGCCATTTTCCATCAATTTGAGACATTCGTCGAGTTTAGCGATGGTTCCGTGATTAAGAGAAGATCCCAGGCCCCAAAGGATGAAATCCGTCTTATTAGTGACCAGAAAAACAACGCATTGTGGAATCCAAATAGATCTGACTTGTCTAGTGGTGATCTCAGTGCCACCGGAAGAGTTGGTCTGTTCATGAAGAAATTTGCACAGTTCCAGGAAGAACCTTCTGAAGACAAAGATCTGCAGGATGATAGCTTGGTTGAATTGTTGGGCCACAATGTTACCGAGGTTCAAAAGGGTGGTAAGTTGAGAGAGAAGAAGAAGGGCAAAAAATAAATGGGACGCTTGACGTGCACTTGTAAATATTGAATATGTTTAAAACTTATCTGGAAAGATCGAATTATATACTCGGATTCTCTTATATATACCTACAGACAAATCATGAGAAAATTGTCTGTTTTCTTCATACGCTTGTAATAAGCCGGCAAGAGCTAGATATAATGTAGTTGAATACTCCATCTAGTTCAAATTACGCGAAGTACTTCTCAATGAGATAGTGATTTTCGATATCTGAGACTGGAATTCCGGCGACTTGCAACTCATAAATGCACCATCTTATTAATATCGTATCATTCTCAACCTGAGCCTGTCGGAGAATGATATCAAGGCATTCTAATCTGTTCTCATTGTCAATCACAAGAAACTTGCCAAAGTCTGATGGGACATCATAGGACAGCAAGTTCGAAAATTCATTGTCGGCCTTATTGATCTTGTAACTCAAATTCAGGTAGATCTTTCTAGTAACCCTGTTATTGATATGGGCCGAAAAATGACTGAGAAGTGTGACGGTGAAAAGACGATATATTGCCTGATCATTTGTCTTTTTGTACAAATTTTTAATGAACTTTTTCATGAATGAACTTTTAAGCACATCATAAATTTCCTCGCCACCACCGAGTTGCCCTTTTTTTTCCGGTAGCTTTGTGTATGCCAACAAAAACTCCATCACTTTCATTGAACCCTTGTAAGAAACACGGAAATCGTTTAAAAGGCACATCTCGATACATTGCTTGATTTGATGCTTTGCAAGAAGTTTGTTTATAATTACAAGAAAGTCTTCTGAATTTAGTCCATTTTTGGTCTTGAAAATGACTTGAAGAATCTTTTCGGCCGCCTCTTCTCGGTCTTGGGAAATAAAAGATGCAAACAACAGGGATAGCGTATTTCTTTTCAAGGGAGGCTTCAAGCTCCTTGTGACATACTCAAATGTGGAGCGAAATCTTTCCCGTTGCCCAAAATATGATAATGCAAAATCCACAAAGTCAAAACTCGTGTACAACGTTTTCGGGAAGTAGTTTAACAATAAATCTCCAATAATCTCATCGTCTGGAATCTTTTCAAGAAGTGATTGAAACAAAGCGGTGTTTTTTTCAGCGAATTCTGTACTGGATTTATAATTCAATTTCCATAGATCGGATGCCCTGTGATAATTACCGTGAGCTATGTTCGCCGAAATTAAATCCCTTCTTGTAGTGACAAGAGCACCAGCAACTGAATTAAGATTTCCGTGTTTCTTTGTGAACTTATCGTGCAATAGATTGGCAAAATATGGGCTTTGATTCAATGACATATTTCGAATTGCATCAAGGAGAACCCTTGGGGAGTATTCACGTTCATAAGAGTTCATAATTTTGAATATAGCAAACGAATGGTAATTATTCAACAAAGGATCATTCACACTTAGGGCAGAGATAACCATTTCCAATGTTTCTGTTTTGACTTCGACTGATAGATCTTTCGAACTTAATGCAAACAGTGCACCAACTAGAGGCTCCCCTGAAGTAACAGATATTTGGGTCAAAAGATTGAAACATTCAGAAGCTAACGCCCCGGCAGGATCTGTTGTACTTTTTCTTGTTGCGTTATCTTCATGGCCTATAATTACTGCTTCGATCTCAATAGCAAGAAGCCGTTCATAGATATTCAATAATCCAGATCTCTCCATAACCTTCACACCATTAGCGAATGCCCTGTAATTTTGGCGCACAATGCAATCATATAACTGATCCAAGTAGAAAGCCCTCATTGACCTAGATTGTATAAACCCACGACATAGCTCCAGCTCTAAATGGTTTTTATGATCAAGCGAAAATCGTAGATCTTCAAATATCTTTGACGACTTCCTCGAGTATAGCTCATAAAACCTTGAGCTAGTGCGTTGGAAAGACTTCTCTTCTCTGAGGATATCAGTAACGATTGAGAGTCTGTGTTTAATGGCTCGATTGGAGACACCCTGGCGCTGTGTGTTTTTTGGTGAAGCATTTAATTTTTTTGATGAGTGGCTAACTGGATGTCTAGATTGTATAAGTCGCCTTGGGTGTTTTCCCATGCCACGAGAAGCTTCCGCCCTTAGTCTAATCATTCTCCACTTGTTGTGATTCTGTTTCCAACGTTGGCGAAGAGATCTGTGCTCTCTCGGGTTATTCTGCAGTACAGTAGGTTTAACATTAAGAGACCTCTTGAAAAAGAAAATCAATGACAAAGGTAATTATATATTTAAAAACGAAGTACAAATACAATATGTGGATCTTAAGTTATAAATAAAATAACTGTAAACTATTAAAAAGAAAAAATACATAATTTATCAAGTATTACCTTTTTTATCTTGAATTGTGAGAACCCGTTCTCATGAAATATTTCGAAGCTTGGCTCGCAATTTCACATTATGATGCAATCGACAAGACTCAAGCCATACATAACCTTTTCCACGTGCTTTTTAATAAACGGCCAGTCTTGCCGCCTTTGAACAAACTCGTAGATCTCTTCCTGGCTAAATATACCATTGAACTTTGACAAGTCACTCACAATCTGACCAATCGCTCGTGCATCTTCTCCCCCTATCAAATAAATTGTGCCAACCTTCTTAAGCGCCTGGAAAAGCGGGTACACCATTTTTTTGTTAGTTAGAATGTGGTGCGTAATGAAATCGTAATAGAGATTCAAGTCGAAAATCAACACCACTGCTCCCTCGACCGAGATTGTGCTCCGCTTCAACAGTTTGACTATAGCCTGAAAGAAGCGCTCTGCAACCTCCTGCTGGAAAACTTCTACTATGGATTTATCTGCTGTACCAACAAGTAAGTCGATATTATCTTCCAATATCAGTACTACCTTCCGTGCTGCTGTGGTGGGACCATCTCTCGCTGTACCATTCAGTGGATTGTAGTCGGAATCTTTCAACGTGGAGATATAAACAGATTCGATCTCTTTAAATAAGACTTCAATTCCGATGTTGAGCCCATCCGCCACAAACTTATCAACCATGCCTTCCAACTTTCGCTTGGATTGGAGCGATGGATTAAGAACGGAATTCTCATTCTTCACGATACTTTTATGTACCATCTCCTCTTTATAAAAAATTTCCAACATTTGGACAATCATATCTGCCGTATGAATCAGTTCAAAGAAAATCACCAAAGGCCCAATAGCACTACCGTTATTTCCTGAGTCGGCAACATTAATATCCTTAGGGTTGTAATCTTTCAAGTAACTGAGTGCTCTTTCAAATCCAGTCTTCAAATGGTCTGTTCCCAAGCATTCGAGTGCATCCATAAACTCCTCTTGTATGGTTGCATGAACTTCTAAAAGAACTGAGTTTATACTGAATTCCTGAAATTGGTAGAGCCGCTCTAAAGAATGTTTCGCGCCATTCAATATATCAAAAGCTAGTTCCGGGCTAAAAACTTTATTCATAGATTTGATATTCTCGGCCAAGATCTTTGCGTCCGCTTGACCCTTGGAGTAATTAATGACTTCATCGATATTTGCACCATTATTCGAAGGATCTGCGTTCCCATTAATTGCGAAAACTTTCTTGAAATTTGACAAGAAGTCATTCTTTGACTGGACTTTTACGTGCTTCAAAATACTCTGGGTGGTTTCAGCTTCCCTCTCGTCGACACTTTTTTTCCATTGTTTAGTACGCTCCGAGCAAAAGTCTTTGAATGAGAGTTTCTCCTCATTGGTGTATTCTGAAACATAAGAGTCATACGAAACATCTATCAACTGGCGTATGAGATTCTTGTATGTTTCTCCAACATTCTCACATGGCTCGAGCTTTTCAATGAATGATTTAGAGAGGTTCCTATAAATCATAGGAATTAGACTTAAGTAAAGACCCTTCTCCTTAGCTGATGATGTCAATACCAAGAGCACCTCCTGAAGTTGGTTAGTTATGATTTCCTCGCTAATTTTGTACATCATAGGAACAGATTGGGGAAATATAAGGTCAATGATATGAGCCAATTCGTTGAAAACCGATGCCAATTCATCTATAAATTCGCCAACATAGGATTCATCTATAGTAACAATGCCATCTTTTTCATACTCTCCATTGGAGTTTTCAGACTCAGATTGAGCCAATATTGGCTCAATATAGAATTTTTGCACCGAAAAGAATTCTGGATTCAAAAATTTTATAGTTTCGTTATCAAAACAAGTCTTCTGAAGAAAGAAATCAATGAGGGTTTGATCATTTCCCAAATCAATCAATATCCTCACAAAATTTTTTGTTTTCTCATAGTCCTGAATATCGTAGTGGATTTCAAGTTCTCGAAGAAGAGCATTTTCGAATATTTCCATGAGATCAGTAATTTTCTGTCGCACAAACATCCGAGAGGCTTCATTGGAGTCAATACTATTGAATTTGAGTAAATTTGACAAAATCCTGGCTTGATCTTGAGGAGTGTGATAATTAGTGAAAATCTTGAGGTGGTTGTAAGCCACGTTCAATTGTAAGTCATTATAATAGTTTTTGAGACTAGTTCTGATCTTCAACATTTGAAACCTGGCTAATTTAGGAACCTTGTATATGTGTGATAAGCATAGCAACGGATTAGATAAAGATTCAAAATCACAAGCAGATATTCCTTCTTTCGGTACGTCCAAACCATCATCCCATACGCCCATTCTATGTAGCTTCAGTACCCAAAGTGCCGGGTCTCGTACTGCCTTGTACGCATTCTTTGAGACGAGCGAGAACAGCAAAAGGTCTGGGATTTCCAAGTACCATGAAATTGTTCTAGCCACGGAAACAGGAATGACTTTCTCATCGTAAACATCGATATCTGTATTCCAAAGCACCTGAGCCATTGGTAGATGATAGTTGATTCATTCTGAACAATTGTGGGTGCGCGTTACATTGAACACCAAAAATGAAAGGGTGTCGCAGTCGAGGTGGCTATTGGAGCGAGCGTGAATATTTTTGAAATGAGATAGATAACATTATCATTCAAATGACCCACTTACATATTAGATGTCAACTACTAGATTTCTTGTTGTGAACATCATGTATTCGACTGTAAATGTGCAGTTGAAAATTTGCCTTCTTTATTTATTGAACTATTTCAAAAGGTCATTTTCGCTTGATCATGGGTGAAAAAACGAGCTTTTTTTAACAATTTATGATTTCACATCAAAGATTATAAATTTATATTATGTTTAAAAAATCGAAAAGTTAAATTATCAACATAAAATTAGTTTCGAAACATACATAAATGCAATTACAAGTGAAAATCACTTTTTTTTTTCACTTTTAATAATTACTTTGGATTTTGAGAGGCAAAATATATCTTGTTTGATCACGTATAGAGATGCCATCCTATTGCCTTCCGCAAAGCAAGCACTATCAACCTACTTACTTCAATAATATAATTATTAGTGATATAAGAAGCATTTTATTTAATTTTGAAATGAACAGGACACCAGGGTTTCAAAGCAATTTTGATCTATAGGTTTATAGCAGTAAAATGGTAGTGCGTCATGATGGTTCCGCAATTTCGAGTAAGTCTTTATTGGCTACAATATTTCACAACAATTAAAAAAGTGATCTAAGTCAAAGATTTATAGTTTGAGTTCCACCATATATAAAGCATAATATTTCACATTGTTGAAGACATAGTCAGATTGTTGAAGATATAGATCCGTGTGGTGTAGACTTCCCCCTGTTGTTTTACCTCCACATCATGTTCATCGCACTTCGCGACGCCATGTTTAAGTCGGACAAAGGACTTTCTTCACCGTGTTGAAGACCAAAAGCTAACAATACTATTTTCATCCTCATGCCACGCATCTTGAAATATTCTGAAAGAAGGTGATAATGATAAAACGAATACATGGCCGAGCAAAAATACACATGCTAGCGAGTAAACCGTTTCTACCGAAGCATCGATTCCATTCTACAAAACCTTCAGCAAATTTGATTGGTGGTCATGCCGAATGTACCCAATCCAGCATTAGTGGCACTCAACGTTCATCATTACATCTAAAAGAGATCAAGAATAAGAAGAAGAATTGTCCAAGTCCTCGATATTTTGATACGTCGGTTTCTAATTCTAATCGGAAAAAGACAAGAGAATATCTACAAGAGACTCTTGATACTGAGGTAGGCTCAATGAAGCTCACCGAGCCTAAGGCCTTCACAAACAACTTAAACACCTCACATGGCCTACCTAATTCCCACTCAAAACTGACCCTTGAATTCTCGTCCACATTCCAATGTTAACCGCAAATCATTTGGCATCTCAAATCTAGTATACCGATTCTTCCAGAACGAAACAAAGTTTCTTTCTGAATCCTTAAGTATCGAAAAAAGGCACAGTCCCGAGATTGTAGACATATCTGGACTCAGTGAATCTATACAACAAGAGCTTAAGGATCAGATGGATGACTATAACCGTTTTGTTGTGTTACTATCACATCACCCTTTGGCAGTGCCGTACCAAATGCTATTAAAGTATTATACAATTTTGCCGCGAGTTCTTCCCTTAGACAAACAAGCTTTACTAAGGACTCTAATATTTCACGACGCTTGGGGTGACTTTTGGTCTATTGTTCTCTCAGAAAATGCTACCCTTACTGATCTAGAGGAAACCGTCGAACTCATTGGCGCTTGCCTTCTGTCCAACAAAAATACTGAACTTGGAATATGGCTTGCACTTAGTGCAGCAAAGAAAGAGGCCTCAAACAATAATATTTACTCTTCAATCCGCGAGGTTTTTGAATATAAATTTCGGATCTCTACTGCAAAATTGCAATTATTCGATAGGATATACGCCACGCCTATTGATTCCCTAGCTGATCAATCTTCGAGTGGTCTACTCAGAAATGAGAAATTGAGAATTAATCAAAACATAGATCTTAAAGCATTTCTAATTGTTCGGTTTGCATTGGAATCAGAAAATGTCCCACTAGTTGCACAATTCATTCTTGAACAGTGCCAAGATGATCCCCGGTTGCACAAAATGCCAGGCTTTGTTTCTATGGCCCTCTTAAAAACTCTCGATATGCACTTGGTAGATTTTTTTGCTACCAGAAGAAGTACGATGCGGAATGAGCGAGATTTATACCATATAATGCGAATGGCTCGCCCGGAAAGGCATTACCAATTATATCTATCGTTCTGCTCCTGCTTGAGAAAAGGGTTTCTTACGACGGACTTTGTGATAAATTACTTTGTGATGCAAACTCATCTTGTATCCGCGGGTGTATTTATATCTTTGGTCAAAACTCATTACAAGGTTCTCACTATTGAAAACTTCAATAAAATACTATTGTCCCTTCTCAAAATACCGGAGGGGCGCCAAATACTAAGAACCACGAGTCGACGGCAGCACGACAGATTTGTTTCGTTGTTTAAAAAAGCAATTCATTCAAAGCATGATACCCGTGTGTTGCTATCTTTGGTTGAATTATCAAGCACCAAAGGGCGTACATGTCAAAGAAAAACCCTTAAAATACTTGGATCACAAAAAGATTACATCGAACAGCTTTTGGGCTACAATTTTACAGAGTATAACCTAACTGAAATATGGAGATATGGAATCAGGCAAAATATTCTTGACAGCTCTAATACTGGAAAATTGTTTCAGAAGACAATACTGAGAAGCTGGAATGCGAAGGAGCTTACAAAACGATCCAGAAACTCACAGGAAACCAGCATGAAAAATGGATTTCGGGAACAATTTAGACATGCTACTTTTGAAGAGAAACGCAGATTAAAAGTTAGGTTGCAGGCCATGGCACAAGCACTTTCTCTGGTGGAAGCTTCGCAAATATCAATGACTTTAAATTATTTGAGGGCATATTTGCTTGAAAGTAATCATGGCGTGATTATTCAGGACCAATTTGCGAAGAAATACATTCTTCATCATTTCATAAAGTACACAATGAAATTCATCTATCGGTCTGGTGAAAGGGGCGAAGGGGTTTCGAAGATGCGAGCGGTTTTGAAGGGCCTCCATTTCGATTCCATAATCACGCAAGCTTCAATCTTTGAGTATATGACTATGGATAAGCCGAAGATAGCGTTAGATATTCTTGAAAATTACAAGAAGAAAACATCTTTTTTGATCAGGCCTATAATGAGTGGGATTGAGAAAGGCATTTTGACATCTAAATTGGAGAAACACGAGCGACTCTTGTTATTCCAAGAGTTCCAAGAAAGAAAGGCACGATTAGGCTTCAACAAAAAATTAGATCGGGGAACGATGGCACTCATGGGAAATTTGATTTTTGATGTGGCAAACCAAATCAACGATAAAGATGAGCTAAAAGAATTAATTCGGTTAGCTTATGAAAAGGGCGTCCCTGTGAAAATAATCCAGAAGTGGTCTGCTAAGCTATGAAGTGAATTACTCTTTGCTGTGAACCTGAATGAATTTCATGGCATCTTTTCTGCTCTTATCACGATAGCGCCTATTGCCAAACTGAAGTTAGTAGAATACTCAAATGATTGACAAATGAATGGTACATACCCAGACCCGCACTTGCTGAGGAGACAAGTTACAGTTTTTCGCAATTCTTTCTCTTTCAACTTTGTTAGGATAACATCCAATGCTATATGATGCCTCAAGATACCGCTTAGCAGCCTTGCTTAGAACATTTCTTCTTCTGTATAATCTTTCCTTATAATGTTTCACAGAGATCAGCGCTGAGTTAATTTTACACCCGATGCTCTGAGGTTTCACCATTAATTTGCCAAGAGATCTTTTTAAAAAAACCCGACGCTCTAGCTGCATTATGTCATTTTCAAGGTTTAAGTTAACAAGCTTTGCAAGCTTGATGTTAATATATGTTCAGTTATTTTGTATAGGCTATTTTTGTATATACTCAAAACATACCTGTTTCATCATGGCGGTGAAAGAATCATTAGCGGGAAAGAATTCTAGATCAGTTGAATCCACAAATTGAGAACAAAATACCTTCACTCTTGAAAGACTTGACCTGAAGTCTTTGAAGCCTTTTTTTGCATCCATGTGTATTGAATAATGAAAAGTAGAATCTTTTTATCGCGGGATGTGCGGGCATTTATAGCTGCACATGATTCAAATCACACTTCTTCATGCACACGCGAAATCTTTATTTTGAAACGCCGCTCGTACACACTGCAGGGTGCGCGCACTCACGATCACATTCACAGATTTCTAGAAGGAATGTTCATAACGTCCTGTACCTTTAGTCCAAAGACAGAATTATTGAAATTCATGGGCTTTCTTGCATGTTTGGCTTTGAATTTAACGATTTTGAATTCAGGATTTCTTTTCACAGCCTTCTTTCCGTAAGTACTTGCACAGCTCTTTTGATAAGATACCATCGAATATCTTGGTGAGGGTTGACGTTTCGCATAATCCTCTAAATAGAAGTTGTCTAGCGAGGCGAGGTACTTGAAGTAAGCTTCGAACACTTTATCTCTAGTTTTCCATACCTATTTTGTTAGTTTGAGAAATTAAACGAAAGAGTGAGATAGATACATACATTCGAAACAATTCTTGATTTTTGAGAAAGTTTTTTGTTGCCAGGTAATAACATTTGTAGATGTTGGCGAGCCATTATGAATTGGTTCCGTGCACGGTATCGCTTTGTCAATGCATCATCGATCAGGTTACACTTTCGATGTAAGTTGATTGATCTGAAGGGAAAGGAAGGCTCATGACTCAGCTTCAGCTTTTGGCTTGAAGGCAATCTAAAGCTGACGGAATGTAAACATTCATCCACTTTTTTAAGTTGATTCATAATGATTCATTAGTTTTTCTTTTGTATTCTTTTTTTTATTTCGGACATTTTTCTGGACAATTTTTTTTCTGTAAACCTCATGTATATAAAGACTATTAAAAATGTGTGACCCGACTTCCTCTTTCAGTTATAGATTCCTTGAGTGAGCAACTGAAACTGATCATAAAGTCGCGTATACACACTCCCTGCACTTCTTCCGATTAAGGTCGCTTCGACGAAGTTTCTGCATTCATCGTCAGACAAGTCCAACTGTAGACGCTGTTTTAACAAGACTGTTGTTTGCGGTCCGTTTTTGAAGCAAGGAAGCGAAGAATCTTTTTGCATTAGCTCAACTAGATTCACCAAATGTATATGTTGCTCGCGTAATGACAAGAAGCATTCCTTGCATAGGTCAACAAATAGTCTGAAAAATCGTGATTGTAAACCTCCTAGTACCTCAATATATTCCGCCGTTAGCTTAAACGGCGCTGCTTCAAAACCAACACTACCAGGTGAATTTGATAATATAAACCCAAAGTCAATATGGATTATATGTCCCTCGTTGTCTAGCATAATATTTCCATTGTGTCTGTCCTTTATTTGAAGAACATAACATATAATAGAATATGCGGCAAGACTTCTGGCAAAACACTCCTGGGCCTTTTTATACTTAGCGTCATTCTCTGCTCCGTAAATCTTTTTAAAATAATCCTTGATGGATGCGACCGTTCCCTTGGTGTTTTCTCCACTTTTTATCGACAATTCTGTCATCGTCTTCTTAATTGAATGCACGGAAAGTGCATTGTTGATTGTTTCCACTAATCCAGAGTTGAAGCTTGTGATCACAATTTTCATATTTTTCGTCCATGCCCCTACCTTATCTTTTTTCCAAACATTGGATATGACAGATATAAGCTGACAAGCGAACGCTTCTTGTTGCAAGTCATCGCCATTCTTAACAATAACAGAGCACAAATCCCAATTAGGAAGATGCCCAAAAGCACTGGTTTTACGGATTCTTGCACGTTTTGTAGCCCAATCCTCTCCTATCTTGAAATCGTTCTCAATTTTTCGTTCTCCTGCATCTTGTTCAGATGTCCCATCATTTACAGCACTGATTTCTCTAATTTGCTGATAGTCAATGCTTTCAAATTGATTTTGAAGCACTTCCATCGAGCTGATTATACGTGATTTAATAGCAGCAGATTGCTCTGAGTTTGCTTGACCAGATTTTTCTAGTTGCTTAAGCATGACAGCAGCAATTCGAATCTGCGCAGATAGATCTCTGGTTTTTCCGCTCGAAGCACTCGAGGTTGGATCCCATGATTTGTTAGGAAACTTCTGTACCGATGAAAGACTTCTGCTTATGGATGTCAGCCCCAAGCTCATATCTTTGGTCATATTAGCTCTCAAATAGTCCAGAAAATGAGACTTTTGATTTGATAATGCTATAACCGATATGTCGCCAAGGTCTGCTTCATTATCTTGCTTATTATCTCCAGGGGCCATATGCTTTGAATTTTCCTGTTCAACCCCATCCGAGTTGAACTCTTCGTTCAGTTCTGAGTTGGAAAGGATCTTTCTGTTAGCATCTGTCGAAGGATCGAAGTCCATATCTTCGCTCAAGTATTCAATAAGAAGTAAATATGGCACCCTTTCTGCAGAGTTTAGTACGCATGCTTCCGTGATATTGAGTTTGAGAATTCGGTGGTATCTTTTATTAGGAGAGCTGCTGGCCGGGAAAAGCTGGGGAATATCAATTTGCGAGGGAAGTAGCGCATTATTAATAATCGAAAGCTCTGCTCTCAAACTCGTGAGACGCGCTTCTTTTCGGAACTTGTGATAGCCTGGAGGATATATTTTGCAAGACCATCATAAACTCGGTTTCTTTTCTGTAATAATTTGCCTTAAGTATCCACTGTTTGCTCTCATGAGAGGTCTCTGATGAATTTGCTTTGAGCTCTGGAAGAGATGGTACCCGAGAGCCCAATGATCTGCAATGAGGATTCAGATTTCAAAGAGACGGGCATGTATTCTGCAGAGAACTCATCACCAAATAGATTTGGCATGGAACGAGAAACAATTTTATCACTCATGGGCGCAGATGGTACTTCAGTTGAGCTCTGCCCGGCTGTCTTTGTCCTTTGGATAATTGGCCTCTTGGGGTGTAATGTCTTACTCCGCTGTATCTTGTGATCCTGCGAATAATCACTGTTATAGTAGGCTTCATCAATGTCACTGTCAAAGCCACCCAGAGAGTTTCGAGTATCACCAAGAACCGATTCCGAATACCTTTGCTGGTTTATGACAAGTTCACCGTGGTCGAGATCTTCCCTACTCTCAAAATCCACCGAATCAATGTATTCACGTTTGCCTCTATTCTTTAAAGTCAAGTTTTTTGTGAGGGTGTTATGAAAATTTGCAAGTTTGAATAAAAATGATTTTTGTTGTTTACCTTGGGAAATGATGAGTGGCTTGGAATATTGATGTATATTTGGCATACCCAAACTAGCCCCAACTGCAGCACATATGATCATTGCTGGGTGAAAATTTTCTCTAAGCATGACATTCCTACCTTCATCGTGCTCTTGATTGAACATAATGTCTTGCAAATTGTTGACAAAGCTCCGTACGACATGGAATGAGTACGAATCCGGTTGACCTTTGAGCTCAAATACATAAGCTTGTAGGTTCCAGAAAGCTAAAAGACAAAAGTGAGGATATCTTCTGCTTAGATTCAAAATCAAGTCGTGCAATGCCATAGATTCAGTCTCGAAACTCACTAAAATTTGAATCAACTGCGGAATGAAGAACTCTAGCTCGGAGTACGGGAAGGTCGCTAGCTTTTCAACCAAGACGAACTGAATTCCGATATTGTTTCCATGTTTGCTCAACTCAAAAATACACTTAAAACAATCAAAATCAGGGGATTTGATGCCCTCCAAAAGATCACCATCCATGTCCACGTTCTCAGTTGTGAAGTAAAGTGCCAACCTGTTTCGAGAGATCGAAGTATTTTGACATCACGTGATATAGAGTGCATACAGACATATATTTTGCCCTTGAGTTTTATATTAATTTATCAAACTAAAGTAAAGGAGTTATGAAGCCTTTTCGGATGCCGGAGTTTCAAAGTCACTTCTGTAGGTTTGCCCTGGCAAAAACGGCATAATTTCAAAGAGCTCTTCTTTCAAAACTTCTGGATCATTTCTCAAATCAAAATCCTTAAAGAACACATATTCGAGGCCTTCGGCAGATCCAGCAGATTTGGAGGTTTGTACCTTCTTAAACAATCTAGGGAAGAACTCTACACCGCTCTCAAGCCTGGTCTTAGCAATTTGTCGTTGGTTGTTTTCTACTTTGGCTTTCTCTTCTGTTGCAAGTGCATGATTCCGCTCACTCAAGGCGCGTATAGTTGCTCCCCATAATTTGTTTGACTCTCTATCCAATTGTTCCTCTAGGGGGCGGACCTTGGGCCTAATGATTTCAGATTTATGAGTGTCATAAAAAATTTTTTTTAGAGCCAGTCTTGAGATTTTTTTTATTTCCATAACATCCATTCCACTTAATGCTGTATAATTGATCTCCCAGTTTCGGTATTATAGATTTTGCCTTCGATTGAATCAGACACCACTAATCATTCCTTTCACTTTAAAACTCAATGTTAGCTTCTAACTTGAGTTTAGGACATTTAACGATCATATTATCACCCAATTCATACCTCAATTTACCAAAAAGAATTCCCCGACAGTATACATTTGGTTGATTCATCAAATATGTCTCATCATGAGAACCCAAATACACTTGCCCCCAACCTTCCATAATTGCAGCCGATGAGTTGCCAAGAAATTTTGATTTTGGAACAATTGTTCCATCGATTCTAATTTTCCTTTCGGGGATTATATAAAAATAAGATGACTTTGGAGGATGGTGAGAGGTCTGCTCCGAGACATAGTAAGCAGATGAACCGTCCGATATGTTGTCCCAATAGCAATTGTATAACTCACCCAATACTGGGTTTAACGGCTTTTTGACTGCTTTGGGAGCAATATGCCATGACGCCAAATACCATTTAGTCATCAAAACAAATCTTTGGATATCAGCTTGTGTATCGTCGGCCTGCAACAAAATTTGTGGGATTTGGAAAAAATTTGTAATTCTTTCAAGCATTGATTTTTTTTCCAATATGAAAGTTGGAAGTGTGATCTTGGACAAGTCTGCTCCTAGACGCAACTGAGAAATGATTCCCATCAAAATTGATTGACCTTGATTATCAAGCTCATCAATATCATCGGTGTCTCCTTCGAGATTTTTTTCAACACCGTCAGTCTGTGATGACATGATTTTTAAAATATCTAATTTTGAAGTAAGTCCCATTGGTATCCCAGATAAAACACGCTAGATCTAAGAGAGTGTTTTATTTAAGGGCGGGGACAAGTAATATTTTAAAAGCGTGTCGTGCACGACTTAGTTTGGTGCGCTTGTGATTCTTTTAAATTCTTGGTAGTGGGGGGCGTAAAATGTTAAAAAGAACTTGTAAATAGTTATGAGTCAGTTGACCTTTGGGGTTACTCCTCCAGTATCGCTTGCAAATGCATCTCCATCAGAAATTGCTTCAAATGATAATCTCATAAAAGAACTCAAGGTCAGAGGGATCCTTCAAAAAGACAACAGGCCACTAAGAGAAGAGTCGAGGTTCTAAATACCTTCCAAAAAATGACCGAAGAATTCGTTTATATTGTTTCGAAGAAAAAGAACATGAGTGACGGAATGGCAAAAGATGCTGGTGGTAAAATCTTCACATATGGGTCTTACCGTCTTGGTGTGTATGGGCCCGGCTCAGATATTGACACCTTAGTTGTGGTTCCAAAGCATGTAACTCGGCAAGATTTTTTTGAAGTCTTCACCGACTTACTCAAAAAGAGACCAGAGCTTGGAGAGATGGCGTCTGTACCTGACGCTTTTGTTCCAATAATTAAAATTGAGTTTGCCGGAATCTCAATTGACTTGATTTGCGCGAGGCTTGATATTCCTAGGGTCCCGAAGGATTTGACACTTGAAAACAAGAATTTGCTAAGAAATTTGGACGAAAAAGACCTTCGATGTCTCAATGGAACTCGTGTTACTGACGAGATTTTGCACTTAGTTCCCAAACCAACTGTTTTCAAGCACGCCTTAAGATGTATCAAGATGTGGGCACAACAAAGGGCAGTATATGCTAATGTATTTGGGTTCCCAGGCGGAGTTGCATGGGCTATGCTTGTAGCTAGAATTTGTCAACTCTACCCAAATACTGTAAGCTCTGTCATTGTGGAAAAGTTTTTTCAAATTTATTCTCAATGGAATTGGCCACAACCGGTGTTACTAAAACAAATAGAAGATGGGCCTTTGCAGGTCCGAGTGTGGAACCCCAGGTTATACCCACATGACAGACAGCATCGTATGCCTGTAATAACACCAGCATATCCGTCGATGTGTGCCACTCATAATATCACGAAGTCTACCAAAGAAATAGTGATGAAAGAATTGAATCGTGGCGCTGAAATTACAAGTCTGATTCTGCAAGGAAAATCCAGCTGGTCGTCCCTTCTAGAGAGGCACCGCTTCTTTCACGATTACAAGTTCTACTTGTGTATCGTGGCGGCAACCAAGTCTTCATCAGCTGAACATTTAAAATGGAGTGGTATGATAGAGAGTAAACTCAGGCTCTTGGTTCAAAAGTTAGAGGTCACTGAGGGGATAAAACTAGCCCACCCTTATTTTTAAGACTTCAGAAAATTCATATTTATGTGCGTCGGAAGAAGAAGTTACGCAAACTGTGAACAATTACAGTACATTGGCCGGAGAAAAAAGCAAACAAAAGAAATCCCAACTCCTGACTCTACCAGCAATGAAGGTGAGGAAAAACCAAATGAAGTTCATTTGACTAAGCTTTTTATTGGGTTAGATATTGCAGAGGGACAAAAGAAATTGGATATTCAATATCCGTGTGCAGAATTCTTTGGAATCTGCAAGGGTTGGAGTTCTTACAATGAACAGATGCATTTTGTTCAAATAAAGAATGTGAAAGTTTACGACCTTCCCAATGACGTTTATGTTGAAGGCGAAACGAGACCAAATAGACCTTCGAAGCGTAAACGCTCAAACCTTAAACAAGATGGTAGCAAACGTCCCAAAAGTATCGTTCAATCTAGCGCAGAAGCGGAGAGCTAGAAACCATTTCACTCTCCCCCGTGTGCTACTAAAACCAAAAGAAATCAATTATCGACGTGGTATTTGTGGGTGGGGTATAAAACTCAATTATCTAAGTTTTTTCAAGAGTTTATTAGTGCATAGAATAGCTAAAGTTTCCTAGACCAAAATATCTCAACACATAAGCCACATCCCCGATGATTTCTTTATCGCCTTGCATAACCACACAAGGCTTACCCAGCTGTAGTCCATTTCCTTTGCCTTGGAATACTTTTTGCGCAACGGCTCTGACATCTGCAACAGTCAAATTCTCGATGTTTGTCACCATCTCATCGACACTTGTTACTTTTCCTTGACATTGAACTTGCCTCCCAATATCTTCCAAGGCAGCCAACTTACTTTCGACATTCATTAGAAGCGAGGAAACAAGCTGGTTCTTAGCGCGATTGAATTCCTGTGTTGTGATTCCACCTTTAGAGGAATCGGCTTCCATAATCTTAGCAAATTCATGACTTGCCACCTGTGCCATATATTGAGCGTGCTCTGCATAACAGGAGATTGTGATTCCGAAGAGCCCAGAGTCAGAGTGTGCATGGTTGAAAGCCATGCAGTTTTCCACAAAAGGATATTGGTTTAAAACTCTGAACAAACGCAGAAACATCCCCTTTCCCGGTCCTCCTGCGGAAAATGACAGCCCTCCACCTAGAAGCTTTTGTAATGTTGCTAGTGCGTATAGGTCATCACTCAAGAGACCCTCGGTCTCAAACGCAATTTGCATATGAACAAGCTTTGGAAGGTTTGCAAATCGAGGTTCTTGGTATGGAAGGCTTATTTCGCTTCCTTCATAATGGGCTGGTAGTTTATCGTTCTTAAGTACTTCTGTAGATTTCTGCCAGTTTCCTAAGTAATTCTCGGCCATTTGCACTGCTTTTAAATGATCAACGCCCACCATGGCCAACACGATATTATCTGGACAAAAATGTCTTTTATGAAATTGTTTAACATCTTGCACAGAGATTTGTTTGAAGGGAGTCTAATGTACCATAAATTGGCATTCCTAATGTTTTTTTAGAATATGCTGCTTCATGTAAGACTTCTGGTAGGAGCATGTCATGCTTGTAAGATAGCTCTTCAAGCTCATAAGCACCAGTGAGCTTAGCCTCTTCAAACTCAGCATCTGACAATTTTGGTTCTTTGATTGTTTCAGCAATACACTCGAACATCTTCTCAGTATCTTTATTGAAAACTGACGACTGATAAAGAATCAGCTCTCGTTGGGCACCACACATATAATTTCCACCTAATCGGGCTAAATCCTCCATCATTTGCACACCAGTTCTCCTATGAGTAGATTTCCAAGCCATTACATCAAGAATATGAGAAATTCCACTTATTTGATTTGTCTCATATCTACTTCCAGCATTAACGTAAGCTCCCAATGCACTGAAATGTCCTGGAGTAGAGTCTGTCACGACACGCAAGCCGTTACTCAATGTCGATATCTCCATTGGAGACGACTTAGATGATATACACCTTCGTAAAAATGTTGTGTTTTTCGATAACATTTTCTTGAGGGCTTTATGACAAAAAGTGGAGGCCTCCTAAAATTTAAATTTTAAGAAGCCCTTTGTTGCCTTCCAGTGTGTATAGAGTTCAAGATTTGGTGCGGTCTCGAACTTTCTGCTGAGGTGAGCTACTATGTGAGATTAAGACAGATATCACACCAGGATTTTACATCTACATGCCATGGATGTATTAAAAGGTAAATTTCGTTGAAATTTTCGGTATTATGTCAAATGTTCCAACCAATAATGTATTATGATAAAGTGTTCCCGAGAATCCATGAACTTCTCATTAAGCTTGTTAAAATTTGAATTCTTGCGATCCTTTATATCCAAGTCCTCTATTTATACATCCAAAAAGCGAGCTTCTGGATGATAGAAAGTTGGACACAGCCAGTACTCTTTGCGAATACCATCCCAAACACTGGTGTCACCCTTTTTCATTGTTGTCTCGGGCACCTCCACCTCTTTAAATTGACAAGTCAAGCCGTAATTTTCCAAGTCAATTTCGACAAGCTTTTTGTATACTTCATAGATTACCTGGCGATCTGCACCCAAGCCATTGAAAAAAGAAAACACACCGTGTGGCTTCATCAATCCCACAACGTAATCGAATAGCTCTAACATATCTTGATAGTGCTCGGAGAATGTATCGTAATATATTCCATTGAAATATACTTTGCCAGAACTAAGGAGTTTATCCAATTGTTCTTGCCATCTACCCTCAAGAATCACCACATTGGGTTTTTTATACCATCCATCATCTTTAAGTTTTTTCAACACGTCCGGATGCGCCTCACAAATATAATGTTTTGTTGGGTTCTTCTGGGAGATCATCCCATCAATAATTCCCATTCCAAACCCAATATTCAATATATTAACCTCTGAATCCACCTCATCTGTAGCAATATATTTCCCTTTGAACAAAGAATCACATCCCAATTTCATAAGGTCGCGTTCCCACTCCATCATAACACCATCTTGTTGGTCTTTTGTGACGAGTGCTCCATCTTTGTATTGAAGTTTAGTTTTAAGGTATGCATCCTGGTTATGAGAAGGATCACTGTATGAATATTCTTGGGGTTCAGCAATATTTTGGGGCTGATCGGAAGTTTCTTCAAAGCTGCCAGTGGTTAAGTTTTCCACTGCATCATCCGATGTGGCCTCCCGTCCAGCTTCGCCCAATGTCCCATGATCCAAACCGTCTGTATCTTCAATCACTTCCATATCGAACTCACTTACCTTGCGCAAGAGAAGCTCTGCACGTACTCCGGCATCCACGACCTGGTTATAAAGAATCGTGTTACCGAGGTTTCTTCTAAGTAAAATACACCCAGGGGTTTCGTCATTAACATCTGTCAAGCACCAACCAGCGCCATACTCAAAAAGAGTTGATACCATTTCTTGGACTACTTCTAACTCTTTTTTGGAATAATCCAACGGAAAATGAGTAAAGATCAAATGCAAAGGAGTAGTGGTAGTTGATGGCTCCGTATCTTCAATGCCATTTGTGTAGTTGTAAGCTTCTTCAATTGTATATGTGGCTGGAATACCAGCTTTCAAGTAAAATTTCAAGTTATCAAGATAATTATGTTCTATGGGACGATCAGGAAACCGACATAAATCATGAAGGTCTGTCATTTTTTGTTTAGAAATGGTAGTTCTTGGAACGATTAAATTGTACAGGTACTTCTCATTCGCCCTGCAGTTCTGTGATGAGGTCGAAAATAAGATGCAAGATGAACTCTCAAGCCCGTGAGCGGGAATACTGAACAGAACTAAGTAGACATATTTTATTTTCTTATGTCTGGATATATTCCTCGAAGTATCAGATAAATATCTATAAGGTGAATAGAGCCTTTTTTTTTTTTTCTATATTTACGCCTCGTGGATCGTCATCGTCATTTAACTGACTAATACTACATGATAGGGAACATTTGAGACTTCGATATAAAGCAGCCCCTAACCCCAAACTGCCGGAGCACGTATCAAAACATAAGCTTCATCACAAATAGTGAATGATTCACTTTTTTTAGAACAACATGCGTCAGCAATCTATACTTATTGTGTATCTTGAGCTTATGGGTTTACTCAACCTCAATTTACATCTCGTATGGTCGATCTTTTCTGTCTACCGTCTGCGCGGACGCTTGTTCCATTTCATACCTATCCACGTGATCATGAGCGACAAACTCTTGAATCTATGATCTACATTTGTTTACACACTCGCGAGTTGAAGCGGCTGTCTTGAGCAAATTGTAGGCGCGACAGTGCCAGGAAGACACGAGAGTCCGGGTATACAGCACCGTCTAACTTATCTCTTTTTTTTTTTTTTCTGCACGAGAACCCCGGATATAAGCCATCGAGAAAATTCACTGGACACAAGAAACGTACGATTACTATAATCTTTGAATAACCCACTCATAAGTTGTAATAAAGTTGGATAATTCGAAAGCAGTAAGAATATCACAACCGTGCGAGAAAGTGATTGATTTCCATCACCGAAATAATACGTCCAAACAATTATATCTTCCCAATTATATCCTGTATTCTGTTGAACTGGAAAGTCTTCTTTTTCAAGCTAGGCTAAAATGAAGCCTCACCAATCTTCTGGGACTATCTACGGACATCCAGGTGAGGATGAAAATGTGTATCTCTATTCAAACACGCCGTCTCAAGATACAAATTTTCAGTCTGTCTCTCGGGAAAGTTTCAACAATAACTACCCTAATTCGGTTTATGATAACCTGGAAATTATCATGGGCGATAATCAGGCTCCATTGCAGCGACTTGGTAATCACGCTCTCGTGGATTACACACAATCGCCAAATGCAATACAGGGAAACAATTTCAATTATGATGTCAATTCCAATATTCATTATCAAGAATACTCAACAGACCTTGAATCGAGATTCGGTCCTATGGCGCCATCGTTTGCCAGCTCTGATTCTCGCATGGGCTCTTCGTTGGCGACCTCGGTTACCGAGCCATCGAGATTTGTCGGAGTACCGCCTATTAAGAAAGAGACGGAAAGCCCCACTCTCGAATACCCTAGAAGATCTAACATTAATGAACACAGAAAGCTCAAAGACACCAATGAAAATGTTGCTGACACATCCACAGATAAGGTTAAGGTGAAGTCGGCGCATAATGTGATCGAGCAAAGGTACAGAAATAAGATTAACGACAAATTTACTGCTCTTCAATTTTCGGTTCCCACCCTTCGAGCAATTTTAGGGAAAAGGGAAAAGTTGAAATCTGAAGATGAGCTGAGAGACAGCGAACTGGATGACCTGTCAGTTCTGAGCGATAGTTCTATAAATCTTGAAGGTTTAGAACCGGCCACAAAGCTCAATAAAGGAACAATTTTAGCGAAGACAGTTGAGTACATTAAGTTTCTCGAGAACAAAAACACTAGCTTAAGTATGGAACATCAGCAGTTAATTATGCGGGCGGAAATGCTTGGTCTACGATTGAAAGATGATTTTAGAGGAAATGGAAAGAGCAGTTAAATATTCGGAAATTTGAGATATTAGTCTCGAGCCACGAAAGTATTAGGGATATCTGGCTTATTGAAGAGGAGGTTTGCTTCAAATTGATTTTGAAAATCATGCGATGTCAAATTTCTGCTGCGCTGGTATTTTTTTTAAGGGCATGCTTCAAAGTTCTGGCAAAGCATTGAAAAGCCAAAGAGATAGAAAGGCCCACCCGGGAGAACAATACTTCGTCAGAAAGTTTCGTAAACTCTTGCATCTGAATAGTAATTATAATAATAATATTCATAATAAGAAAGAAATAATGCGGCCAATCAGTGTTTGAATATACGATTTTATGCACACGAGTACCCTTTTTGTCTTCAAAAAGCATTGAAACTACGAGTGAACTAAATGCTGCCGTACAAAAGGAGCCCATATTCAATTTACTAATTATCCCCTAAATCAACGCTTTAATAGTAGAAATCACAATTTTTAGATTAGATATTCGGAAGAGACAAATTATAGTTAAATAATTCGCTGGAAATTTAAACAACTGCTTTTTTTCATTCGTTTGAACTTGGTTACGATTAGAAAAGTCACACAAATGATTGAGACGCGGAATGGTCCTATTACCGCATAATGTTTGGATCGTCCGATGAAGATTTCAAAATTCTGCATATGCTGATACAGATCAAATCGAACGGTTTTGTTTCGCTCAAATTTACAATGGTCACGTGTGTCGTATGTAAAGTGGCCAGGCAAACGCGAAACAATTGGCGCGGGTTCGGCAGAACGCGATGGTCGTCAACATACCGGCACCCGTGCACCTTCGTATAGCCATGATTATTTTCGTACTTATATATCTCATTCCTGGTTCGTCCATTTGTGAAATTTTTACAGTTGATAATCCTAAATGGCCGTCCAAGAATACGCATTAGCTGCGTACGAGGCATTTGCCAGCCTTGGTCTTCTTTCTAAGATCTTGATATTAACAGTGGGCCCGATTGTCTACAATGTCGTTTGGCAATTTTTCTATTCTCTCAGAAAGGATAGAGTACCGCTTGTGTATCACACGGTTCCTTGGCTTGGTTCCGCTGTTGTGTATGGAATGCAGCCCTATGAATTCTTTGAGAACTGCCGAGAGAAATATGGTGACGTGTTTGCTTTTGTTTTGTTGGGAAAAGTCATGACTGTCTACTTGGGACCCAAGGGCCATGAGTTCGTTCTCAATTCGAAGCTCTCTGACGTTTCTGCCGAAGATGCATATTCTCATTTAACAACACCTGTTTTTGGTAAAGGCGTTATATATGACTGTCCCAACCACAGGTTGATGGAACAAAAAAAGTTCGCAAAAACTGCTTTGACGAAAGATGCCTTTCAAAAGTATGTTCCTAGAATTCAAGAAGAGGTTTTGGATTACTTCAAGACTTGCTCCGATTATTCAATGACGGAACGCAATAACGGTGTTGCTAATGTTATGAAGACTCAACCTGAGATGACCATTTTGACTGCATCAAAATCTTTAATGGGAGATGACATGAGAGCTAGGTTCGACACATCTTTCGCTCAACTTTACTCTGATTTGGATAAAGGATTCACACCCATCAACTTTGTGTTTCCTCACTTACCTTTGCCTTCTTACTGGGCACGAGATGCTGCACAGCAGAAGATCTCCCGCACTTACATGTCTTTAATTAACGATAGGAGAGAGTCGAACGATATTATCCCAAACAGAGATTTGATTGACTCTCTCATGCTTAACTCTACTTATAAAGATGGCGTCAAGATGACTGACCAAGAAATTGCAAATCTATTGATCGGTGTTTTGATGGGTGGACAACATACAAGTGCAGCTACTTCTGCTTGGTTCCTTTTGCATTTAGCCGAGAAGCCTGAGTTACAAGAAGAGCTATACAATGAAGTTCTCTCGGCAATGAACAAGAGGGGAGGAAAATTTACGGACTTGTCGTATGAAGATTTACAAGAGATGCCACTTCTCAACAATACGATTAAAGAAACATTACGCATGCATATGCCATTGCACTCCATTTTCAGAAAGGTGAAAAATAACTTAATTGTCCCCAATACCAGTTACGTTGTGCCAAAAGGTCACTATGTTTTGGTAGCACCGGGATATTCGCACATGTCTGAAAAGTGGTTTCCAAATGCCAATGAATTTAACCCGCATAGGTGGTCTGAGATGGATAATACCAATGCACAAGATGATGGTATAGATTATGGGTTTGGAAAAGTTACCAAGGGTGTGGCCTCCCCTTACTTGCCCTTTGGAGGAGGAAGACATCGTTGTATTGGTGAGCAATTTGCTTACGTGCAATTGGGTACCATTTTGGCATCTTATGTTTACAACATTAAATGGAAATATGAAGCAGGCGCCTCGCTTCCTCCGGTAGACTACCAATCTATGGTAACCTTGCCGATGGAACCAGCTGAAATTTCTTGGGAAAAAAGAGAGACATGTGTTGTTTGACGCGAACTTTGTTTAAAGTGGTATAGTTATATTACTCCTTGTGCAATGTAGTTTTATACATGTTCAATAATAGATATAAATTGAGTGGTACATTCAAAACTGGGCCCTTTTGCTTCTTTTACCGCCTGAGTGGAAGTACTTTTTTTTTTTTTTTTCAGGTACAATTAATCCTTTGTATTACCATTTCCAGTCAAATCTCAAGAAGAGCTGCTAAGTCGTTTTGGCCTTTTGGTGGAGAACTGGCTTGGTTTGATAATCGAAACTAGATTTCCTACTGTCGTGTCTCCTCCTAACTTGGACAAATAAAGATGGAACATCTGCCTTTTGTCCAGTATGTTTTCAAAATGAGCTTCCCTCACAAAATTTCCCTCTCAGATTTGGAAATTTGGAAAATTCACTAAATATTAGTATTTTGTTACAAAAGCATATAGACTAAGAAATCAGGGCACCAGTTCTGGTCCTGTTTGTGATATAATTTTTCATGGTTCTTTGCGTGTTCGATTTTACCTGTACAAGCGTATCGCGATTGACTCATGTATGTTGAATTCTCGAGGTGCACAGGTCTGCTTGTGAGACCAACTAAAAACTTTTGTCGAACTGAAGAAATTTAAACCATAATGTCGGCTTTCAGATTAAGAACCCCCGCTTCGAGCGCTAACATTGGACCAGGGTTCGATGTTTTGGGAATTGGCTTAAATTTGTACTTAGAAATCAATGTTAAAGTGGATCCAGCCGTGGACACTTCAGCCGATACACACAATGCCAAGTTACAATACGAGGGTGACGGGGCTGCAAATGTTCCCCTTCAAAGTGAAAAAAACCTTGTGACCCAAACTGCTTTATATGTGATGCGCTGTAATGGAATGAAAGACTTTCCTGTAGGTACTCAAATCCATGTTTACAATCCGATACCCTTAGGTCGTGGGTTGGGGTCATCTGGTGCAGCTATTGTGGGTGGAGTTATGTTGGGAAATGAAATTGCCGGCTTGAACTTGACCAAGGAACGCTTGCTTGACTATTGCTTACTAATAGAGCGACACCCTGATAATATTGCGGCAGCGATGTTGGGAGGCTTTGTGGGCTCTTACCTTAATGAGTTGTCCCCCGATAACCTGAGGGCAGTATCAGTACCACTCGAGTACATTTTGCCCAAAACCAGTACGCCTAAGGATAAATATGAGACTAACCCGCCACCGAACGACATTGGACAATACTTGAAGTACAAGTGGAATGATAAGATTCGTTGTGTAACTGTGATCCCTGAATTCGAGGTGAAGACAGATGACTCGCGAGCAGTTCTACCACTTTCTTATGAGAAAAAAGATATTGTTTTCAATTTGCAAAGATTGGCGATTTTGACCACTGCATTGACTTTAGACCCTCCAAATCACAAGGTGATATACGAAGCAATGAAAGATAAAATCCACCAGCCTTACCGAGTGCAGTTAATTCCAGGGCTTGATTCTGTTTTGAAGAATGTTACAGCTGAGAACACACAAGGCTTGTGTGGAATTTGCTTGTCAGGTGCTGGGCCCACAATTTTGTGTTTGGCAACAGAAAATTTTGAGGATATCGCTCGTACTGTCATCAGGATATTTGAGCAGTTCAATGTCAAATGTACCTGGAAGCTTTTGGACTTGGCATTTGATGGCGCTACTGTTGAAAGATTATAAACGTTATACAACTAGATAGACCACATGAAATATAGTATATAAAAAAAAAAAAAAACAATAAGTTTATTATTCCATAGGTTATATTCTTTTTTTTTTTCTGTTGTTTTCACTAACGCACAAAAAGATTTGTGAGTATAATTTAATCATCCATTATATGACAATGTTGTTGCAGTTGAAAAGCTCGCAGTCGAATATTGGTGTGGCTTCATTATGTCCACTCATTTGTGAGAACTTTTTGTGACTACCCTTCCATGGCCTGAACCCAAGTAGAAACAAACATTGAATATGACAGTTATGTATGAACTTAATTAAAGTTCAGTTTTGTGGTTTCTTTCGAAGGAGTTATTGAACTTTATTCTTCATTTTTTTGGTAATTAACGTGAAAGAGGTATAATCATGTTGCTCTGAAAAATCATTAATTGATTCAAAAGTAGCAACAATCAATACAAAGGAATAATTATAATTACCCTATTAAATCAGTCACGATTTCCTTTACAAAAATGAAGAAACATACCTCGCCCGATATACCTGTAGTATCGGTTTACATATTTATATTTCGATCACCGCCTAGCTTTGTGGTAATAATTACCCCAGTCATTTATTTTGTTCTTGAAGTATGCTTGACACTCTCACCTTTGCTTCCCCGATTCCGCACGTACACCTCCCGCACACCAAATATTTTTTGTTTTTAAAAAAAAATCAACGCACTTGAGATTTCGATTAACCTTGGGATAGCATTTTTAGTCATGTCTTCTACAGCCAAACAATTTCAGGCAAAAATATTCAAAAATGATGCTTTGGAAAACTCCGATTCCCATCCGGTATTCTTAACTAAGGTGGAAGTCAATGGGGGTGACAACATGCTGAGACAGTTTTTCTCTAAGCTTTTGAGTCCATTGGTGGAGAAAAGTGATTATACTCTTGGCCAATTAGTTTCCAAAGTGGATGAAAGCTCCGAAAATTTAGAAAGGACAGATGTCTTCGAAAAGATTTCCCCCTCATTGCATGTTGATTACACACACTCTGCACCAGAGAAGAAGTCATACAATAAGGAAAACCCTCTTGTGACAAAGGTCATTTTTGATCTTGAATCTAAGGAATTGAGCACGGGAAATTTGGATCTTGGCTTCAACAATGAAGACAATTTGATTGTCGACTTGGGATACATCAACAACAATTTTAATCATAATGCAGAGTTGGTGAAAATTGGGGTAAACTACCGACCATACAAGCCTTTTGAGCACCTTGTTTCGGGAGTGAGACTCGAGTCTAACTTAAGAAACCCTACCTTCAAATTTGTACTTGATCTTTATAACTCACATGAAAACAATCAAACATGGCAACAAAGTTCTAGCAAATGTGCTGGTGGACTAATTGGTATTCTGTACCTCAATCACAGAAATACCATTTCCGTCTTTAATGGTTTATCCTTGGTGAAAAGAACAATTTATGATTTTGGGGATGGAGCAAGCGATATATTGAAACTGTTTGGAGGCGATTTCTTAAAGTCATCTATTATTTCGAGTTTCTCGTACAACAGTACTTTGAAACTGAATGGATACATCAACGACGGTTTACAATTATCTTTGAAAAATCAAATTTCGTCTGACCAAGAACAAGGAAACCCTATCAACAACCAGTTTGGCTTCATAAAAACTTCTGGCTCATTTGATTTCTACAAATCATTTTTTAATAATGCAGTCACCACACATATTTTCAAAGAAGCCGGATCAATTTTCACGGGTGGCTCTTCAAAAGAGGTCCATGTTTCTGATAAGTTCTACTTGGGAGGATTTGACAATTTCAAGGGGTTTGCTCGTAATAGTGTGAATGAAAAAGGTGGATTCCAATTTTACAAAGCTGGTGCAACTGTCTATGGAAAAGTTCCCTCTTTTTTGCATCCAAACCTTAACCCCGAAACAAACCCCATGAGACTTTACGTCACCGGTATGACGGGAAACGTTGGTAATAATATTTTCAACGAGAGTAGCGTCTTCAGCTTGGGGGTTGGACTTCGGTACATTCATCAATTTGTGAAATTGGATGTGGGTTACTATTTATCAAAAAGAGCAAGTGGCGAAAGTAATTACGGGGTTAGGGATGGCTTTCAATTAGAAATTTCACTCGGTGGTGCTGGGCGTGCCAAGTAAATCCGGTTTTAATGCTAAGCCACGTTTCTTCATTTAGAGATCCAGAATGTTAGATATTTCTTTTTTTTTTGTTGAAGCTACTCAATACTAGCAGACTGTTTATACTAAAATATGACATTTCTCTCACTAAACATGCTTTTGAATCCCGCAAGGCAAAATCTTACATGTATCATACTGCACTTGGACCAAAGCCGCTTTTATGAAATTCCTTCATATAGGTGACTATATATTCAACCCTTCGGTCAAATCGATACAACAAATAGGACGGATAAGCCATGATACGTGAAAATGAGGTAATTTCAAAGGTTCTTCTCTCTATAGAGCAATACAAGGGAAGCTTTTCAAACTTTTGCAGTGCGATTATGCTGAGTGAATATAACACAAAGAGCAAGAATTTTACTCGTTTGTTACTTTGGAAGACCTGTTTAATTACTGAGACACTTAATATCCACGCTTGGAGAGACAAACTTAAGACAACCAGGGCGGTATACCATGAGCTTCGCAAGACACCAGAAATGGTCGTTCCATGGTGGCTACTTGAGAGTGATAGTGAGTTCTTCGACGAAATGGTCCCGAGAAAGGAGGGACGCGTCTCGCGTGAGCCACAAAGGCTTGGAAGAATTCGAAATGTTAAAGACGATCCCTTGTCATCTGCAGAGGATAAGGTTTCTTCAGAAAAGGTAAGGGAAAATAGCGAGATAGATGCAGAACTTCTCAATTCTATTATCCTAGATGTGCAAAGGCTCTTTCCCGGGGATCATCTTTTTCATAGCAATGACCACCAGTCATCAAATCACAAACGCCAGCTTATATCAATCTATTTGTTTGGACGAAGTGTAATGGTCAAGTTGGATATAAACAAGGAATCCACGAGATTCTTGGCCTCATTTACAAGAATATTTTGAGCGAATCTTTGGAAATTTCTAACACAAACACATTTTCTTTGAGCGATTTAGAGGTTCTCTCCCTTTACGACATAAAGTATTTGGAACATGACTTATTCTTTTTGTTCAATAAGTTTGTGGTTGGCAGTGGAATCATTAGCCTGTTTTATCAGTCTGAAGCTCTGCTAATTAAATCTATTGAGCAGTTTAATGGCGTACTCATGAAAGTTGACCAACTCATTCATTATAACCTCATCACAAAACTCAAACTTGATAGCCAGCTATGGTTAATCCGTTTCTTTCGCTTGCTTCTTCTACGTGAGCTAGGTAATAACCTTGAAGTCCCATCATATTATTGGGACAAGCTTGCCGCTGCCGAAGCATCAACTCCAACAGGCGTGCAAATTTTACCTGAGTTGGTCAGTTTCTCAGTAATAATTCTTTTGATACATTTGAAATCTGAGTTGGCCTTTGTGTGACTTTTCTGAAGCCTTGTCCCTACTCCTTCACTATCCAATTTCAACACGCTTACATCTTTATCCAAATTTTATTGAATCCCTATTTGAAGACGCGTATAGACTCTACAAGTTGAAAGGGGACGATTTAAAACTCTATGAATACGGTATAAAGCTCAACAGAAAGTATGCTAGTGTTATAAAAATCAGTTTGAAAGAGGGTCTGCTGGAAAAATTGGGGTCAATGGAGCCACCTAAGAATCGAATAGAGATCCCAGCTGCCAGTGATACCAGAAAAGCGAATATGGCTTTTGAAAAGTCTAGATTGGAATTGAGATTGAAGAAAAGGGCACAACTGGTTTTGAAAAAAAGAGAAACCTAAGAAATATGGCACGTGGAATTATTAAAACTATGATTAAAATATGGAAGCCAAATCATTTAGATTTTTATCTTAGCTATACGAGCCGTCATGGTTGTGCGTCTCGCCGGTGGTGTCGTGCGCATCTTCTTGCGGGTCGCACTACCAAACATGTTCTTGCAATTGGCAATAGTGAGGGTGTCTATAAGATAGATATTGAACATGGGAAAGCGAAAAACCGCAGCAAAGCCGGTAAAAAAAGTGAAGCAAAAGCTCGATATTACCTTCAGATGTTTGTTTTGCAATCACGAAAAGTCAGTGATTTGTACCATGGATAAGAGGAACGGAATCGGCGACTTACACTGTAAGATTTGTGGACAGAGTTTTCAAACGGCCATCAACTCTCTATCTCATCCGGTCGACATATATTCTGACTGGATTGATGCTTGTGAAGATTTGGCAGAGGATAACGAAGGCGCTGGTCCATTTGAAGATGGAGAAAATTCCAAGGACCAATATGATTATAGTGACGACGAAGGGGCACAGCCGGCAAAAATACGAGCTGTTTACTCTGGTGATGAATATTAGTAATCAGTGGCGAAACGAGAAAATGAGTTTCAATTTCTTTCCGTTAATATTATATACACAATGGGGAAATAAAGTTGTGGTCTTATGGCTGATAAAGTTGTCCACACGCAGTGTACATTGATATTTCTATTTGTTGAATTCACGCAAAATCTTATCATAAGTCTCATTTATGGAGTCTTTGCTTGCTCCATTCACATTCTCAATAACTGTACCTTCGTTCATGGAGAAATGTAATCTATTTTCGGTTTCTGGCTCCGGAATTGTTTCGGATTTTTCGAGCTCGTGTCTTGTGTCATTGCAAGTATCTTTTTCGCTTCTCATACCGAAACAATCATTAAAGATCTCTTTCATTGCCATGCCCTTATCTCGAGCCTTTGATATATTTTGAATAACAGACTCAATATTGGATATATTTGCATTGCGGAGTTTCTGTCGTATTTCTTCTCCTGAAGTAGAACTAAGTCCTTGAAGTAAATTCTCATCTCCAAAGCGCAGTAGTCTCATGACTGAACCTTCCTCCTTATCGAGATTTGATAAATTGGTAAATGATTGCTGTTTAGATACGGGAAGCGAATCCAGCCTGACGGGTGTTGGAGAATTCTGTTCCGGAAGACATTCGTCTATTTTGACAACATAGATGTCTTTGATGAGTTCTTCTCGTTCTCAGCAGAATTCATGTTAATGATGTCTGATGAAGTTACACTCGAGTCCCTTCCAATCAAAGAGCTATCTACCAACTTCAATGCCCACTCCAATGCAGAATCAACAAAGAGCAATCTTATCAAAGTTTCCTTGCCTTCCATATTCAATGCTCTTTTGTATTGTAAATCAAACAAACCATCAAAGGCCTCTTGTAAAACTAATCTGTGTCTTCGTATTCTTTTAACCACGTCCTTCACTTCTGACGATTCGAAATTCAACTTTTCATCAGTTCTTCTCGAAAGTAAGTGACTGAGCTCATCAGCAAGTGATCCAGCATAAGATTCACTTTCTGATACGCCATGGCCTAGATCATTATTATTATCCATACTTCTGTTGAAGAACTGATCCATATTCCGCATGGAATAAAGACCAACCTTTTCTTTAAACATTTCAGGTAGACCCAGATAATCAGCATCGATGGTGATAAGTGATGTTGAATAGCGCAAACATTGCAAAAGTGATGTTGCGGAATAGATATCTAAACGATTACCAAGTATCGAAAGATAGTTGAGGGTCTTGCAAAATGGAACGATTTCGAAAAGGGCCTTCAAGTTTTGTGAAGATAGGCCATTATTCTCCAAGTGTAGACGGGCCAAGCTTTTGAACCGCGGAAGTCTCGAGCAAAAGTACATGTTAATATCTTCCGCCTTATTGGTATTAGGTTTTGAGTCTCCGGAGGAAGGTGTTTCATAAATTCGTGATGATTCTTCAATGTTGGTAGATATTTTCTCCTCTTTTCTGCCCTTGGTTCCACCTGGTTCTTGAAAATCTCTACCATTATCCGTTAAAGTTTGGCCGATGGGGTACTTTATTTCTGCCAAGCGAGGCGCTAATTGTTCGTAATTACCAATCAACTTTGGATTGTTTGAAAGGTCCAAGTATTTAAGGTTCGGTAAGCGCACAATCACCTGTTCGAAAAACTCTTTGAAAGTATCATTAAACCTCAAGTTTGTTGCATTCAAACTCAAAAATCCAATTTGCGATTTGGAAATCAATTTTTGGAGAGTTTCCGCTTTTTTCACTGCTTAAAAAGTGTTTTAAATACTTTGAAGACAGAAGATCGTTATATCCAAGATCTAGACCTCTGCAATTATCCGAGAGCACCCAAGATTCAAGCACGATACTGAAATGCTGTGGTGAAATTTGGTTGTAGGCAAGTCCAAGCTTGAAGGTCTTTATAGATACTGCCTTTTTAATTAGGTATTCGAACGCTGAGAGATCTGTGATACAACAACCAGTCAAAATCAATTCCTCGATTCCACCCCTAGCTATAAGAGAAGCTGTGAATAACGACCAATCCATGTCAGATCTGTTTTCATGGTTACAGACCATTCTTTGTATTGTCTGTTCGTCAGTATTTATCTTCTTCTTCTTCTTCAATAAATTGAGGGATAATGGCGGGCACTGAGTGATATCTAGTTTGTTTACCACTTTATTACGTGACAAAAACCAACAGAGAAGCGACCAGCCCTCTGAATCAATGGGTGTATTTCTGAGACTTAGTTTGGCCAACTGCGTCTTGGCGCACATCGCACTCAAAAGCACCTTGAATTGCTCAATAGAAAGATTTACTCCATCCAAAGATATACAAATGATAGGCGCAATTCTTAAAAAATCAGCGAATGTCTGAATCTCTATCATTGTAGGAGTTGGGTTCCTAAGTTGTAGTAATGGTAATGGTGCTGTCGAACCTTCAGGAATTTGTTTCAATATTGCAGGAACCGGTAATATTTCCCTTAGATGACAACATCTTGTGTACATTAGGTCTAGTGCCATTTTTTTCACGGGAACAGAATAGCTGCGCGTCTTTGTCATATTGGTAGTTGTTTTTTCAACGCCAAGTGATTTTGCACGCTGATCTATCTTGATTTCCATTTCCGTTTCATCAAGGCTATTTTCGCCAGTTGCAGATTCGCCAGTTTCAGATGGTGTCATTTCTGGGTCTTTCTCAAGTAGTCCTAATACCCCAGTACCGCCAACGACCAAACCACCACCCTGTCCCCTTAATGATTTCTCAATGGCGGCTTTGTCAGCCTCAGTGAGTGGGTTAATACGTATAACACCAGAAGGTAGAACCTCTACATTCCCTTTCCTAGGGGTTCTAGATGGGATTTGTTGTGGGGGATCTATGAGAAAGGTCTGTGAATGAAAAGCAACATGTTTGAGAGGCTTCATTCTTCTTAACTCTGGCAGGATCTGAGTAGATGGACTGTGAGATTCAAAGCTCGTTGAGGAATCAAACGAAGTCTTGGCAGACACTGGTTCTTTTACGGACTGGGCTGAGGAATTCATCTTTCGAAGAAATGAAGATAATTTGAAATGTTGACTTTGAGGCTCCAAATCCTCATTTGATGCCCTGTAAAGCTCCTTCTTTTTCTCACATGATTGTCTTTTGATACAAAATTCACTTTTATCCCCTTGACGAAAAAATCTAATGTAATCACGCAAACGAGGGTCTTCAATGTCATCGTCAATGAATGCTTTCGGAATCTCTTCCTTATTTTTGAACATTTCACTTATATCTGAGGTTTCGAGAGGGAAATTTGGTTTTGGAAACGAATCTTTTTTAGAAGGGATTGCAAATTCGCCATTCGTTCCTTTTTGCATTGAAACAGAGCCAGTAGACTCGCTTCTCTGTAGCTTATGGCGTAGCTTCGAAAAGAAACCACCTGTACCAGAAGAGCTATCAATACTTGGAACACTCCCCATACTAGAAGTGCTGTTTCTTCTATTTATTACTTTGGGAGAGTTGGCTTTCATTGAGAAATCTTGAAAAGCGCTTGGATGCGCACCTTCATCCTGGACAGATGATATAGATGCTTTGGCCTTATTAACATTGTTTTCGTGAGCATTCAGAATCGGAAGTAATGGTGACGACGATGTGTGGAGCAGAACATTAGTATATGTATCATGTTGCGGAGATGGTGCAATGTTCAAATCTGGTTCGGTCACAGAATGCGAGGGCTT